>JAHWDR010000029.1:0-237212 GCA_021346845.1 Apeltes quadracus
TTGTGATGTCACAAACATCACAGAGCTGTGATGTCATCAACATCAAAGAACAGTGACGTCATCAACATCAAAGAACTGTGACGTCATCAACATCATGTTTGTAATGTCACAAACATCACAGAGCTGCGATGTCATCAACATCAAAGAACAGTGACGTCATCAACATCATGTTTGTGATGTCACAAACATCACAGAGCTGTGATGTCACCAACATCAAAGAGCTGTGATGTCATCAACATCAAAGAACAGTGACGTCATCAACATCATGTTTGTGAATTCACAAACATCACAGAGCTGTAATGTCACCAACATCAAAGAGCTGTAATGTTATCAACATCAAAGAACAGTGACGTCATCAACACCATGTTTGTGATATTACCAACATCAACGAGCTCTGGTGTCACCAACATCAAATATGTGATCTCACCAACATCAAAGAGCTGTGATGTCATCAACATCAAAGAACAGTGACGTCATCAACATCATGATTGTGATGTCACAAACATCACAGAGCTGTGATGTCATCAACATCAAATAACAGTGACGTCATCAACACCATGTTTGTGATATTACCAACATCAACGAGCTCTGGTGTCACCAACATCAAATATGTGATCTCACCAACATCAAAGAGCTGTGATGTCATCAACATCAAAGAACAGTGACGTCATCAACATCATGATTGTGATGTCACAAACATCACAGAACTGTAATGTCACCAACATCAAAGAGCTGTGATGTCATCAACATCAAAGAACAGTGATGTCATCAATATCATCTTTGTGATGTCACAAACATCACAGAGCTGTGATGTCATCAACATCAAAGAACAGTGATGTCATCAACATCATGTTTGTGATGTCACAAACATCACAGAGCTGTGATGTCACCAACATCAAAGAGCTGTGATGTCATCAACATCAAAGAACAGTGACGGCATCAACATCATGTTTGTGATGTCACAAACATCACAGAGCTGTGATGTCACTAACATCAAAGAGCTGTGATGTCATCAACATCAAAGAACAGTGACGTCATCAACATCAAAGAACTGTGACGTCATCAACATCATGTTTGTGATGTCACAAACATCACAGAGCTGTGATGTCACCAACATCAAAGAGCTGTGATGTCATCAACATCAAAGAACAGTGATGTCATCAACATCAAAGAGCTGTGATCTCATCAACATCAAATCTGTGATCTCACCAACATCAAAGAGGTCTGGTGTCATCAACATCGAAGATGCGTGATGTCATCAACATCAAATTTGTGATCTCACCAACATCAAAGAGCTGTGATCCCATCAATATCAAATCTGTGATCTCACCAACATCAAAGAGCTCTGGTGTCATCAACATCGAAGATGCGTAATGTCCTCAACATCAAATATGTGATCTCACCAACATCAAAGAGCTGTGATGTCATCAACACCAAATTTGTGATCTCACCAACATCAATTAGCTGGTATGTCAACAACTTCAAATCTGTGACTTCAACAACATCAATAAGCTGTTATGCAATCAATTTTAAAGGGCAGTGATTCCATCAACATCAAAGAACAGTGACGTCATCAACACCATGTTTGTGATTTTACCAACATCAAAGAGCTCTGGTGTCATCAACATCAAAGAGCTGTGCTGTCATCAAAATCAAAGAACAGTGACGTCATCAACATCATGTTTGTGATGTCACAAACATCACAGAGCTGTGATGTCACCAACATCAAAGAGCTGTGATGTCATCAACATCAAAGAACAGTGACGTCATCAACATCATGTTTGTGATGTCACAAACATCACAGAGCTGTGATGCCATCAACATCAAAGAACAGTGACGTCATCAACATCATGTTTGTGATGTCACAAACATCACAGAGCTGTGATGTCATCAACATCAAAGAACAGTGACGTCATCAACATCATGTTTGTGATGTCACAAACATCAAAGAGCTGTGATGTCACCAACATCAAAGAGCTGTGATGTCACCAACATCAAAGAGCTGTAATGTCATCAACATCAAAGAACAGTGACGTCATCAACATCATGTTTGTGATGTCACAAACATCACAGAGCTGTGATGTCATCAACATCAAATAACAGTGACGTCATCAACACCATGTTTGTGATATTACCAACATCAACGAGCTCTGATGTCACCAACATCAAATATGTGATCTCACCAACATCAAAGAGCTGTGATGTCATCAACATCAAAGAACAGTGACGTCTTATCAAAGAGCTACACATCAAAGAACAGTGACGTCATCAACATCATGTTTGTGATGTCACAAACATCACAGAGCTGTGATGTCACTAACATCAAAGAGCTGTGATGTCATCAACATCAAAGAACAGTGATGTCATCAACATCATGTTTGTGATGTCACAAACATCACAGAGCTGTGATGTCACCAACATTAAAGAGCTGTGATGTCACCAACATTAAAGAGCTGTGATGTCATCAACATCAAAGAACAGTGATGTCATCAATATCATGTTTGTGATGTCACAAACATCACAGAGCTGTGATGTCATCAACATCAAAGAACAGTGACGTCATCAACATCAAAGAACAGTGACGTCATCAACACCATGTTTGTGATATTACCAACATCACAGAGCTGTGATGTCATCAACATCAAAGAACAGTGACGTCATCAACATCAAAGAACAGTGACGTCATCAACACCATGTTTGTGATATTACCAACATCAACGAGCTCTGGTGTCACCAACATCAAATATGTGATCTCACCAACATCAAAGAGCTGTGATGTCATCAACATCAAAGAACAGTGACGTCATCAACATCATGATTGTGATGTCACAAACATCACAGAGCTGTGATGTCACCAACATCAAAGAGCTGTGATGTCATCAACATCAAAGAACAGTGACGTCATCAACATCATGTTTGTGATGTCACAAACATCACAGAGCTGTGATGTCACCAACATCACAGAGCTGTGATTTCACCAACATCAAAGAGCTCTGGTGGCATCAGCATCGGAGAGCTGTGACCTCATCAACTTCACATCTGTGATATCACCATCATGAACATCACAACTGTGATCTCACCAACATCAAAGAGCTCTGGTGTCATCAACATCCAAGATGTGTGATGTCATCAACATCAAATCTGTGATCTAACCAACAGCAAAGAGCTGTGTTTTCATTAAAATTAAAAAAGTGAGGATGTCATCAAGATGAAAGAACATCTTTGATGTTATCAACATCTAACAGCAAGTGAGGTCATTAACATCAAATCTGTGATCTCAGTAACATCAAAGAGCTGTGATGTCATCAACATCAAAGAACAGTGACGACATCAACATCATGTTTGTGATGTCACAAACATCACAGAGCTGTGATGTCACCAACATCAAAGAGCTGTGATGTCATCAACATCAAAGAGCTGTGATGTCATCAACATCATGTTTGTGATGTCACAAACATCAAAGAGCTGTGATGTCACCAACATTGCAGGGCTGTGATGTCATCAACATCAAAGAACAGTGACGTCATCAACATCAAAGAACAGTGACGTCATCAACATCAAAGAACTGTGACGTCATCAACATCATGTTTGTGATGTCACCAACATCAAAGAGCTGTGATGTCATCAACATCAAAGAACAGTGACATCAACATCATGTTTGTGATGTCACAAACATCACAGAGCTGTGATGTCACCAACATCAAAGAGCTGTGATGTCATCAACATCAAAGAACAGTGACGTCATCAACATCAAAGAACTGTGACGTCATCAACATCATGTTTGTGATGTCACAAACATCACAGAGCTGTGATGTCACCAACATCAAAGAGCTGTGATGTCACCAACATCAAAGAGCTGTGATGTCATCAACATCAAAGAACAGTGACGTCATCAACATCATGTTTGTGATGTCACAAACATCACAGAGCTGTGATGTCACCAACATCACAGAGCTGTGATGTCATCAACATCAAAGAACAGTGACGACATCAACATCATGTTTGTGATGTCACAAACATCACAGAGCTGTGATGTCACCAACATCAAAGAGCTGTGATGTCATCAACATCAAAGAACAGTGACGACATCAACATCATGTTTGTGATGTCACAAACATCACAGAGCTGTGATGTCACCAACATCAAAGAGCTGTGATGTCATCAACATCAAAGAACAGTGACGTCATCAACATCAAAGAACTGTGACGTCATCAACATCATGTTTGTGATGTCACAAACATCACAGAGCTGTGATGTCACCAACATCAAAGAACAGTGATGTCATCAACATCAAAGAGCTGTGATCTCATCAACATCAAATCTGTGATCTGACCAACATCAAAGAGGTCTGGTGTCATCAACATCGAAGATGCGTGATGTCATCAACATCAAATATGTGATCTCACCAACATCAAATAGCTCTGGTGGCATCAACATCCAAGATGTGTGATGTCATCAACATCAAATTTGTGATCTCACCAACATCAAAGAGCTGTGATCCCATCAATATCAAATCTGTGATCTCACCAACATCAAAGAGCTCTGGTGTCATCAACATCGAAGATGCGTGATGTCATCAACATCAAAGAGCTGTGATGTCATCAACATCGAAGATGCGTGATGTCATCAACATCAAATATGTGATGTCACAAACATCACAGAGCTGTGATGTCATCAACATCAAAGAACAGTGACGTCATCAACATCAAAGAACTGTGACGTCATCAACATCATGTTTGTAATGTCACAAACATCACAGAGCTGTGATGTCATCAACATCAAAGAACAGTGACGTCATCAACACCATGTTTGTGATATTACCAACATCAACGAGCTCTGGTGTCACCAACATCAAATATGTGATCTCACCAACATCAAAGAGCTGTGATGTCATCAACATCAAAGAACAGTGACGTCATCAACATCATGTTTGTGATTTTACCAACATCAAAGAGCTCTGGTGTCACCAACATCAAAGAGCTGTGATGTCACCAACATCAAAGAGCTGTGATGTCACCAACATCAAAGAGCTGTGATGTCACCAACATCAAAGAGCTGTGATGTCATCAACATCAAAGAACGGTGACGTCATCTACATCATGTTTGTGATGTCACAAACATCACAGAGCTGTGATGTCATCAACATCAAAGAACAGTGACGTCATCTACATCATGTTTGTGATGTCACAAACATCACAGAGCTGTGATGTCATCAACATCAAAGAACAGTGACGTCATCAACATCAAAGAACTGTGACGTCATCAACATCATGTTTGTAATGTCACAAACATCACAGAGCTGCGATGTCATCAACATCAAAGAACAGTGACGTCATCAACATCATGTTTGTGATGTCACAAACATCACAGAGCTGTGATGTCACCAACATCAAAGAGTTGTGATGTCATCAACATCAAAGAACAGTGACGTCATTAACATCATGTTTGTGATGTCACAAACATCACAGAGCTGTAATGTCACCAACATCAAAGAGCTGTGATGTTATCAACATCAAAGAACAGTGACGTCATCAACACCATGTTTGTGATATTACCAACATCAACGAGCTCTGGTGTCACCAACATCAAATATGTGATCTCACCAACATCAAAGAGCTGTGATGTCATCAACATCAAAGAACAGTGACGTCATCAACATCATGATTGTGATGTCACAAACATCACAGAGCTGTGATGTCATCAACATCAAATAACAGTGACGTCATCAACACCATGTTTGTGATATTACCAACATCAACGAGCTCTGGTGTCACCAACATCAAATATGTGATCTCACCAACATCAAAGAGCTGTGATGTCATCAACATCAAAGAACAGTGACGTCATCAACATCATGATTGTGATGTCACAAACATCACAGAGCTGTGATGTCACCAACATCAAAGAGCTGTGATGTCATCAACATCAAAGAACAGTGATGTCATCAATATCATGTTTGTGATGTCACAAACATCACAGAGCTGTGATGCCACCAACATCAAAGAGCTGTGATGTCATCAACATCAAAGAACAGTGACGTCATCAACATCATGTTTGTGATGTCACAAACATCACAGAGCTGTGATGTCACTAACATCAAAGAGCTGTGATGTCATCAACATCAAAGAACAGTGATGTCATCAACATCATGTTTGTGATTTCACAAACATCACAGAGCTGTGATGTCATCAACATCATGTTTGTGATTTCACAAACATCACAGAGCTGTGATGTCACCAACATCAAAGAGCTGTGATGTCATCAACATCAAAGAACAGTGACGGCATCAACATCATGTTTGTGATGTCACAAACATCACAGAGCTGTGATGTCACTAACATCAAAGAGCTGTGATGTCATCAACATCAAAGAACAGTGATGTCATCAACATCAAAGAGCTGTGATCTCATCAACATCAAATCTGTGATCTCACCAACATCAAAGAGGTCTGGTGTCATCAACATCGAAGATGCGTGATGTCATCAACATCAAATTTGTGATCTCACCAACATCAAAGAGCTGTGATCCCACCAATATCAAATCTGTGATCTCACCAACATCAAAGAGCTCTGGTGTCATCAACATCGAAGATGCGTGATGTCATCAACATCAAATATGTGATCTCACCAACATCAAAGAGCTGTGATGTCATCAACATCGAAGAGCTGTGATCTCATCAACTTCAAATCTGTGATCTCACCAACATCAAAGAGCTGTGATGTCATCAACACCAAATTTGTGATCTCACCAACATCAATTAGCTGGTATGTCAACAACTTCAAATCTGTGACTTCAACAACATCAATAAGCTGTTATGCAATCAATTTTAAAGGGCAGTGATTCCATCAACATCAAAGAACAGTGACGTCATCAACACCATGTTTGTAATTTTACCAACATCAAAGAGCTCTGGTGTCATCAACATCAAAGAGCTGTGCTGTCATCAAAATCAAAGAACAGTGACGTCATCAACATCATGTTTGTGATGTCACAAACATCACAGAGCTGTGATGTCACCAACATCAAAGAGCTGTGATGTCATCAACATCAAAGAACAGTGACGTCATCAACATCATGTTTGTGATGTCACAAACATCACAGAGCTGTGATGCCATCAACATCAAAGAACAGTGACGTCATCAACATCATGTTTGTGATGTCACAAACATCACAGAGCTGTGATGTCACCAACATTAAATAGCTGTGATGTCATCAACATCATGTTTGTGATGTCACAAACATCAAAGAGCTGTGATGTCACCAACATCGCAGAGCTGTGATGTCATCAACATCAAAGAACAGTGACGTCATCAACATCATGTTTGTGATGTCACAAACATCAAAGAGCTGTGATGTCACCAACATCAAAGAGCTGTGATGTCACCAACATCAAAGAGCTGTGATGTCATCAACATCAAAGAACAGTGACGTCATCAACATCATGTTTGTGATGTCACAAACATCACAGAGCTGTGATGTCACCAACATCAAAGAGCTGTAATGTCATCAACATCAAAGAACAGTGACGGCATCAACATCATGTTTGTGATGTCACAAACATCACAGAGCTGTGATGTCACTAACATCAAAGAGCTGTGATGTCATCAACATCAAAGAACAGTGACGTCATCAACATCAAAGAACTGTGACGTCATCAACATCATGTTTGTGATGTCACAAACATCACAGAGCTGTGATGTCACCAACATCAAAGAGCTGTGATGTCATCAACATCAAAGAACAGTGATGTCATCAACATCAAAGAGCTGTGATCTCATCAACATCAAATCTGTGATCTCACCAACATCAAAGAGGTCTGGTGTCATCAACATCGAAGATGCGTGATGTCATCAACATCAAATTTGTGATCTCACCAACATCAAAGAGCTGTGATCCCACCAATATCAAATCTGTGATCTCACCAACATCAAAGAGCTCTGGTGTCATCAACATCGAAGATGCGTGATGTCATCAACATCAAATATGTGATCTCACCAACATCAAAGAGCTGTGATGTCATCAACATCGAAGAGCTGTGATCTCATCAACTTCAAATCTGTGATCTCACCAACATCAAAGAGCTGTGATGTCATCAACACCAAATTTGTGATCTCACCAACATCAATTAGCTGGTATGTCAACAACTTCAAATCTGTGACTTCAACAACATCAATAAGCTGTTATGCAATCAATTTTAAAGGGCAGTGATTCCATCAACATCAAAGAACAGTGACGTCATCAACACCCTGTTTGTGATTTTACCAACATCAAAGAGCTCTGGTGTCATCAACATCAAAGAGCTGTGCTGTCATCAAAATCAAAGAACAGTGACGTCATCAACATCATGTTTGTGATGTCACAAACATCACAGAGCTGTGATGTCACCAACATCAAAGAGCTGTGATGTCATCAACATCAAAGAACAGTGACGTCATCAACATCATGTTTGTGATGTCACAAACATCACAGAGCTGTGATGCCATCAACATCAAAGAACAGTGACGTCATCAACATCATGTTTGTGATGTCACAAACATCACAGAGCTGTGATGTCACCAACATTAAATAGCTGTGATGTCATCAACATCATGTTTGTGATGTCACAAACATCAAAGAGCTGTGATGTCACCAACATCGCAGAGCTGTGATGTCATCAACATCAAAGAAGAGTGACGTCATCAACATCATGTTTGTGATGTCACAAACATCAAAGAGCTGTGATGTCACCAACATCAAAGAGCTGTGATGTCACCAACATCAAAGAGCTGTAATGTCATCAACATCAAAGAACAGTGACGTCATCAACATCATGTTTGTGATGTCACAAACATCACAGAGCTGTGATGTCATCAACATCAAATAACAGTGACGTCATCAACACCATGTTTGTGATATTACCAACATCAACGAGCTCTGATGTCACCAACATCAAATATGTGATCTCACAAACATCAAAGAGCTGTGATGTCAACAACATCAAAGAACAGTGACGTCATCAACATCATGTTTGTGATGTCACAAACATCACAGAGCTGTGATGTCACTAACATCAAAGAGCTGTGATGTCATCAACATCAAAGAACAGTGATGTCATCAACATCATGTTTGTGATGTCACAAACATCACAGAGCTGTGATGTCACCAACATCAAAGAGCTGTGATGTCATCAACATCAAAGAACAGTGATGTCATCAATATCATGTTTGTGATGTCACAAACATCACAGAGCTGTGATGTCATCAACATCAAAGAACAGTGACGTCATCAACATCAAAGAACAGTGACGTCATCAACACCATGTTTGTGATATTACCAACATCACAGAGCTGTGATGTCATCAACATCAAAGAACAGTGACGTCATCAACATCAAAGAACAGTGACGTCATCAAAACCATGTTTGTGATATTACCAACATCAACGAGCTCTGGTGTCACCAACATCAAATATGTGATCTCACCAACATCAAAGAGCTGTGATGTCATCAACATCAAAGAACAGTGACGTCATCACCATCATGTTTGTGATGTCACAAACATCACAGAGCTGTGATGTCACCAACATCAAAGAGCTGTGATGTCATCAACATCAAAGAACAGTGACGTCATCAACATCATGTTTGTGATCTCACAAACATCAAATAGCTGTGATCTCACCAACATCAAAGAGCTGTGACGTCATCAACATCAAAGAACTGTGACGTCATCAACATCATGTTTGTAATGTCACAAACATCACAGAGCTGCGATGTCATCAACATCAAAGAACAGTGACGTCATCAACATCATGTTTGTGATGTCACAAACATCACAGAGCTGTGATGTCACCAACATCAAAGAGCTGTGATGTCATCAACATCAAAGAACAGTGACGTCATCAACATCATGTTTGTGATGTCACAAACATCACAGAGCTGTAATCTCACCAACATCAAAGAGCTGTGATGTTATCAACATCAAAGAACAGTGACGTCATCAACACCATGTTTGTGATATTACCAACATCAACGAGCTCTGGTGTCACCAACATCAAATATGTGATCTCACCAACATCAAAGAGCTGTGATGTCATCAACATCAAAGAACAGTGACGTCATCAACATCATGATTGTGATGTCACAAACATCACAGAGCTGTGATGTCATCAACATCAAATAACAGTGACGTCATCAACACCATGTTTGTGATATTACCAACATCAACGAGCTCTGGTGTCACCAACTTCAAATATGTGATCTCACCAACATCAAAGAGCTGTGATGTCATCAACATCAAAGAACAGTGACGTCATCAACATCATGATTGTGATGTCACAAACATCACAGAGCTGTGATGTCACCAACATCAAAGAGCTGTGATGTCATCAACATCAAAGAACAGTGATGTCATCAACATCATGTTTGTGATGTCACAAACATCACAGAGCTGTGATGTCACCAACATCAAAGAGCTGTGATGTCATCAACATCAAAGAACAGTGATGTCATCAATATCATGTTTGTGATGTCACAAACATCACAGAGCTGTGATGTCATCAACATCAAAGAACAGTGACGTCATCAACATCAAAGAACAGTGACGTCATCAACACCATGTTTGTGATATTACCAACATCACAGAGCTGTGATGTCATCAACATCAAAGAACAGTGACGTCATCAACATCAAAGAACAGTGACGTCATCAAAACCATGTTTGTGATATTACCAACATCAACGAGCTCTGGTGTCACCAACATCAAATATGTGATCTCACCAACATCAAAGAGCTGTGATGTCATCAACATCAAAGAACAGTGACGTCATCACCATCATGTTTGTGATGTCACAAACATCACAGAGCTGTGATGTCACCAACATCAAAGAGCTGTGATGTCATCAACATCAAAGAACAGTGACGTCATCAACATCATGTTTGTGATCTCACAAACATCAAATAGCTGTGATCTCACCAACATCAAAGAGCTGTGACGTCATCAACATCAAAGAACTGTGACGTCATCAACATCATGTTTGTAATGTCACAAACATCACAGAGCTGCGATGTCATCAACATCAAAGAACAGTGACGTCATCAACATCATGTTTGTGATGTCACAAACATCACAGAGCTGTGATGTCACCAACATCAAAGAGCTGTGATGTCATCAACATCAAAGAACAGTGACGTCATCAACATCATGTTTGTGATGTCACAAACATCACAGAGCTGTAATCTCACCAACATCAAAGAGCTGTGATGTTATCAACATCAAAGAACAGTGACGTCATCAACACCATGTTTGTGATATTACCAACATCAACGAGCTCTGGTGTCACCAACATCAAATATGTGATCTCACCAACATCAAAGAGCTGTGATGTCATCAACATCAAAGAACAGTGACGTCATCAACATCATGATTGTGATGTCACAAACATCACAGAGCTGTGATGTCATCAACATCAAATAACAGTGACGTCATCAACACCATGTTTGTGATATTACCAACATCAACGAGCTCTGGTGTCACCAACTTCAAATATGTGATCTCACCAACATCAAAGAGCTGTGATGTCATCAACATCAAAGAACAGTGACGTCATCAACATCATGATTGTGATGTCACAAACATCACAGAGCTGTGATGTCACCAACATCAAAGAGCTGTGATGTCATCAACATCAAAGAACAGTGATGTCATCAATATCATGTTTGTGATGTCACAAACATCACAGAGCTGTGATGCCACCAACATCAAAGAGCTGTGATGTCATCAACATCAAAGAACAGTGACGTCATCAACATCATGTTTGTGATGTCACAAACATCACAGAGCTGTGATGTCACTAACATCAAAGAGCTGTGATGTCATCAACATCAAAGAACAGTGATGTCATCAACATCATGTTTGTGATTTCACAAACATCACAGAGCTGTGATGTCATCAACATCATGTTTGTGATTTCACAAACATCACAGAGCTGTGATGTCACCAACATCAAAGAGCTGTGATGTCATCAACATCAAAGAACAGTGACGGCATCAACATCATGTTTGTGATGTCACAAACATCACAGAGCTGTGATGTCACTAACATCAAAGAGCTGTGATGTCATCAACATCAAAGAACAGTGACGTCATCAACATCAAAGAACTGTGACGTCATCAACATCATGTTTGTGATGTCACAAACATCACAGAGCTGTGATGTCACCAACATCAAAGAGCTGTGATGTCATCAACATCAAAGAACAGTGATGTCATCAACATCAAAGAGCTGTGATCTCATCAACATCAAATCTGTGATCTCACCAACATCAAAGAGGTCTGGTGTCATCAACATCGAAGATGCGTGATGTCATCAACATCAAATTTGTGATCTCACCAACATCAAAGAGCTGTGATCCCACCAATATCAAATCTGTGATCTCACCAACATCAAAGAGCTCTGGTGTCATCAACATCGAAGATGCGTGATGTCATCAACATCAAATATGTGATCTCACCAACATCAAAGAGCTGTGATGTCATCAACATCGAAGAGCTGTGATCTCATCAACTTCAAATCTGTGATCTCACCAACATCAAAGAGCTGTGATGTCATCAACACCAAATTTGTGATCTCACCAACATCAATTAGCTGGTATGTCAACAACTTCAAATCTGTGACTTCAACAACATCAATAAGCTGTTATGCAATCAATTTTAAAGGGCAGTGATTCCATCAACATCAAAGAACAGTGACGTCATCAACACCATGTTTGTGATTTTACCAACATCAAAGAGCTCTGGTGTCATCAACATCAAAGAGCTGTGCTGTCATCAAAATCAAAGAACAGTGACGTCATCAACATCATGTTTGTGATGTCACAAACATCACAGAGCTGTGATGTCACCAACATCAAAGAGCTGTGATGTCATCAACATCAAAGAACAGTGACGTCATCAACATCATGTTTGTGATGTCACAAACATCACAGAGCTGTGATGCCATCAACATCAAAGAACAGTGACGTCATCAACATCATGTTTGTGATGTCACAAACATCACAGAGCTGTGATGTCACCAACATTAAATAGCTGTGATGTCATCAACATCATGTTTGTGATGTCACAAACATCAAAGAGCTGTGATGTCACCAACATCGCAGAGCTGTGATGTCATCAACATCAAAGAACAGTGACGTCATCAACATCATGTTTGTGATGTCACAAACATCAAAGAGCTGTGATGTCACCAACATCAAAGAGCTGTGATGTCACCAACATCAAAGAGCTGTGATGTCATCAACATCAAAGAACAGTGACGTCATCAACATCATGTTTGTGATGTCACAAACATCACAGAGCTGTGATGTCACCAACATCAAAGAGCTGTAATGTCATCAACATCAAAGAACAGTGACGGCATCAACATCATGTTTGTGATGTCACAAACATCACAGAGCTGTGATGTCACTAACATCAAAGAGCTGTGATGTCATCAACATCAAAGAACAGTGACGTCATCAACATCAAAGAACTGTGACGTCATCAACATCATGTTTGTGATGTCACAAACATCACAGAGCTGTGATGTCACCAACATCAAAGAGCTGTGATGTCATCAACATCAAAGAACAGTGATGTCATCAACATCAAAGAGCTGTGATCTCATCAACATCAAATCTGTGATCTCACCAACATCAAAGAGGTCTGGTGTCATCAACATCGAAGATGCGTGATGTCATCAACATCAAATTTGTGATCTCACCAACATCAAAGAGCTGTGATCCCACCAATATCAAATCTGTGATCTCACCAACATCAAAGAGCTCTGGTGTCATCAACATCGAAGATGCGTGATGTCATCAACATCAAATATGTGATCTCACCAACATCAAAGAGCTGTGATGTCATCAACATCGAAGAGCTGTGATCTCATCAACTTCAAATCTGTGATCTCACCAACATCAAAGAGCTGTGATGTCATCAACACCAAATTTGTGATCTCACCAACATCAATTAGCTGGTATGTCAACAACTTCAAATCTGTGACTTCAACAACATCAATAAGCTGTTATGCAATCAATTTTAAAGGGCAGTGATTCCATCAACATCAAAGAACAGTGACGTCATCAACACCCTGTTTGTGATTTTACCAACATCAAAGAGCTCTGGTGTCATCAACATCAAAGAGCTGTGCTGTCATCAAAATCAAAGAACAGTGACGTCATCAACATCATGTTTGTGATGTCACAAACATCACAGAGCTGTGATGTCACCAACATCAAAGAGCTGTGATGTCATCAACATCAAAGAACAGTGACGTCATCAACATCATGTTTGTGATGTCACAAACATCACAGAGCTGTGATGCCATCAACATCAAAGAACAGTGACGTCATCAACATCATGTTTGTGATGTCACAAACATCACAGAGCTGTGATGTCACCAACATTAAATAGCTGTGATGTCATCAACATCATGTTTGTGATGTCACAAACATCAAAGAGCTGTGATGTCACCAACATCGCAGAGCTGTGATGTCATCAACATCAAAGAAGAGTGACGTCATCAACATCATGTTTGTGATGTCACAAACATCAAAGAGCTGTGATGTCACCAACATCAAAGAGCTGTGATGTCACCAACATCAAAGAGCTGTAATGTCATCAACATCAAAGAACAGTGACGTCATCAACATCATGTTTGTGATGTCACAAACATCACAGAGCTGTGATGTCACTAACATCAAAGAGCTGTGATGTCATCAACATCAAAGAACAGTGATGTCATCAACATCATGTTTGTGATGTCACAAACATCACAGAGCTGTGATGTCACCAACATCAAAGAGCTGTGATGTCATCAACATCAAAGAACAGTGATGTCATCAATATCATGTTTGTGATGTCACAAACATCACAGAGCTGTGATGTCATCAACATCAAAGAACAGTGACGTCATCAACATCAAAGAACAGTGACGTCATCAACACCATGTTTGTGATATTACCAACATCACAGAGCTGTGATGTCATCAACATCAAAGAACAGTGACGTCATCAACATCAAAGAACAGTGACGTCATCAAAACCATGTTTGTGATATTACCAACATCAACGAGCTCTGGTGTCACCAACATCAAATATGTGATCTCACCAACATCAAAGAGCTGTGATGTCATCAACATCAAAGAACAGTGACGTCATCACCATCATGTTTGTGATGTCACAAACATCACAGAGCTGTGATGTCACCAACATCAAAGAGCTGTGATGTCATCAACATCAAAGAACAGTGACGTCATCAACATCATGTTTGTGATCTCACAAACATCAAATAGCTGTGATCTCACCAACATCAAAGAGCTGTGACGTCATCAACATCAAAGAACTGTGACGTCATCAACATCATGTTTGTAATGTCACAAACATCACAGAGCTGCGATGTCATCAACATCAAAGAACAGTGACGTCATCAACATCATGTTTGTGATGTCACAAACATCACAGAGCTGTGATGTCACCAACATCAAAGAGCTGTGATGTCATCAACATCAAAGAACAGTGACGTCATCAACATCATGTTTGTGATGTCACAAACATCACAGAGCTGTAATCTCACCAACATCAAAGAGCTGTGATGTTATCAACATCAAAGAACAGTGACGTCATCAACACCATGTTTGTGATATTACCAACATCAACGAGCTCTGGTGTCACCAACATCAAATATGTGATCTCACCAACATCAAAGAGCTGTGATGTCATCAACATCAAAGAACAGTGACGTCATCAACATCATGATTGTGATGTCACAAACATCACAGAGCTGTGATGTCATCAACATCAAATAACAGTGACGTCATCAACACCATGTTTGTGATATTACCAACATCAACGAGCTCTGGTGTCACCAACATCAAATATGTGATCTCACCAACATCAAAGAGCTGTGATGTCATCAACATCAAAGAACAGTGACGTCATCAACATCATGATTGTGATGTCACAAACATCACAGAGCTGTGATGTCACCAACATCAAAGAGCTGTGATGTCATCAACATCAAAGAACAGTGATGTCATCAATATCATGTTTGTGATGTCACAAACATCACAGAGCTGTGATGCCACCAACATCAAAGAGCTGTGATGTCATCAACATCAAAGAACAGTGACGTCATCAACATCATGTTTGTGATGTCACAAACATCACAGAGCTGTGATGTCACTAACATCAAAGAGCTGTGATGTCATCAACATCAAAGAACAGTGATGTCATCAACATCATGTTTGTGATTTCACAAACATCACAGAGCTGTGATGTCATCAACATCATGTTTGTGATTTCACAAACATCACAGAGCTGTGATGTCACCAACATCAAAGAGCTGTGATGTCATCAACATCAAAGAACAGTGACGGCATCAACATCATGTTTGTGATGTCACAAACATCACAGAGCTGTGATGTCACTAACATCAAAGAGCTGTGATGTCATCAACATCAAAGAACAGTGACGTCATCAACATCAAAGAACTGTGACGTCATCAACATCATGTTTGTGATGTCACAAACATCACAGAGCTGTGATGTCACCAACATCAAAGAGCTGTGATGTCATCAACATCAAAGAACAGTGATGTCATCAACATCAAAGAGCTGTGATCTCATCAACATCAAATCTGTGATCTCACCAACATCAAAGAGGTCTGGTGTCATCAACATCGAAGATGCGTGATGTCATCAACATCAAATTTGTGATCTCACCAACATCAAAGAGCTGTGATCCCACCAATATCAAATCTGTGATCTCACCAACATCAAAGAGCTCTGGTGTCATCAACATCGAAGATGCGTGATGTCATCAACATCAAATATGTGATCTCACCAACATCAAAGAGCTGTGATGTCATCAACATCGAAGAGCTGTGATCTCATCAACTTCAAATCTGTGATCTCACCAACATCAAAGAGCTGTGATGTCATCAACACCAAATTTGTGATCTCACCAACATCAATTAGCTGGTATGTCAACAACTTCAAATCTGTGACTTCAACAACATCAATAAGCTGTTATGCAATCAATTTTAAAGGGCAGTGATTCCATCAACATCAAAGAACAGTGACGTCATCAACACCATGTTTGTGATTTTACCAACATCAAAGAGCTCTGGTGTCATCAACATCAAAGAGCTGTGCTGTCATCAAAATCAAAGAACAGTGACGTCATCAACATCATGTTTGTGATGTCACAAACATCACAGAGCTGTGATGTCACCAACATCAAAGAGCTGTGATGTCATCAACATCAAAGAACAGTGACGTCATCAACATCAAAGAACAGTGACGTCATCAAAACCATGTTTGTGATATTACCAACATCAACGAGCTCTGGTGTCACCAACATCAAATATGTGATCTCACCAACATCAAAGAGCTGTGATGTCATCAACATCAAAGAACAGTGACGTCATCACCATCATGTTTGTGATGTCACAAACATCACAGAGCTGTGATGTCACCAACATCAAAGAGCTGTGATGTCATCAACATCAAAGAACAGTGACGTCATCAACATCATGTTTGTGATCTCACAAACATCAAATAGCTGTGATCTCACCAACATCAAAGAGCTGTGACGTCATCAACATCAAAGAACTGTGACGTCATCAACATCATGTTTGTAATGTCACAAACATCACAGAGCTGCGATGTCATCAACATCAAAGAACAGTGACGTCATCAACATCATGTTTGTGATGTCACAAACATCACAGAGCTGTGATGTCACCAACATCAAAGAGCTGTGATGTCATCAACATCAAAGAACAGTGACGTCATCAACATCATGTTTGTGATGTCACAAACATCACAGAGCTGTAATCTCACCAACATCAAAGAGCTGTGATGTTATCAACATCAAAGAACAGTGACGTCATCAACACCATGTTTGTGATATTACCAACATCAACGAGCTCTGGTGTCACCAACATCAAATATGTGATCTCACCAACATCAAAGAGCTGTGATGTCATCAACATCAAAGAACAGTGACGTCATCAACATCATGATTGTGATGTCACAAACATCACAGAGCTGTGATGTCATCAACATCAAATAACAGTGACGTCATCAACACCATGTTTGTGATATTACCAACATCAACGAGCTCTGGTGTCACCAACATCAAATATGTGATCTCACCAACATCAAAGAGCTGTGATGTCATCAACATCAAAGAACAGTGACGTCATCAACATCATGATTGTGATGTCACAAACATCACAGAGCTGTGATGTCACCAACATCAAAGAGCTGTGATGTCATCAACATCAAAGAACAGTGATGTCATCAACATCATGTTTGTGATTTCACAAACATCACAGAGCTGTGATGTCATCAACATCATGTTTGTGATTTCACAAACATCACAGAGCTGTGATGTCACCAACATCAAAGAGCTGTGATGTCATCAACATCAAAGAACAGTGACGGCATCAACATCATGTTTGTGATGTCACAAACATCACAGAGCTGTGATGTCACTAACATCAAAGAGCTGTGATGTCATCAACATCAAAGAACAGTGACGTCATCAACATCAAAGAACTGTGACGTCATCAACATCATGTTTGTGATGTCACAAACATCACAGAGCTGTGATGTCACCAACATCAAAGAGCTGTGATGTCATCAACATCAAAGAACAGTGATGTCATCAACATCAAAGAGCTGTGATCTCATCAACATCAAATCTGTGATCTCACCAACATCAAAGAGGTCTGGTGTCATCAACATCGAAGATGCGTGATGTCATCAACATCAAATTTGTGATCTCACCAACATCAAAGAGCTGTGATCCCACCAATATCAAATCTGTGATCTCACCAACATCAAAGAGCTCTGGTGTCATCAACATCGAAGATGCGTGATGTCATCAACATCAAATATGTGATCTCACCAACATCAAAGAGCTGTGATGTCATCAACATCGAAGAGCTGTGATCTCATCAACTTCAAATCTGTGATCTCACCAACATCAAAGAGCTGTGATGTCATCAACACCAAATTTGTGATCTCACCAACATCAATTAGCTGGTATGTCAACAACTTCAAATCTGTGACTTCAACAACATCAATAAGCTGTTATGCAATCAATTTTAAAGGGCAGTGATTCCATCAACATCAAAGAACAGTGACGTCATCAACACCATGTTTGTGATTTTACCAACATCAAAGAGCTCTGGTGTCATCAACATCAAAGAGCTGTGCTGTCATCAAAATCAAAGAACAGTGACGTCATCAACATCATGTTTGTGATGTCACAAACATCACAGAGCTGTGATGTCACCAACATCAAAGAGCTGTGATGTCATCAACATCAAAGAACAGTGACGTCATCAACATCATGTTTGTGATGTCACAAACATCACAGAGCTGTGATGCCATCAACATCAAAGAACAGTGACGTCATCAACATCATGTTTGTGATGTCACAAACATCACAGAGCTGTGATGTCACAAACATCACAGAGCTGTGATGTCACCAACATTAAATAGCTGTGATGTCATCAACATCATGTTTGTGATGTCACAAACATCAAAGAGCTGTGATGTCACCAACATCGCAGAGCTGTGATGTCATCAACATCAAAGAACAGTGACGTCATCAACATCATGTTTGTGATGTCACAAACATCAAAGAGCTGTGATGTCACCAACATCAAAGAGCTGTGATGTCACCAACATCAAAGAGCTGTAATGTCATCAACATCAAAGAACAGTGACGTCATCAACATCATGTTTGTGATGTCACAAACATCACAGAGCTGTGATGTCATCAACATCAAATAACAGTGACGTCATCAACACCATGTTTGTGATATTACCAACATCAACGAGCTCTGATGTCACCAACATCAAATATGTGATCTCACAAACATCAAAGAGCTGTGATGTCATCAACATCAAAGAACAGTGACGTCATCAACATCATGTTTGTGATGTCACAAACATCACAGAGCTGTGATGTCACTAACATCAAAGAGCTGTGATGTCATCAACATCAAAGAACAGTGATGTCATCAACATCATGTTTGTGATGTCACAAACATCACAGAGCTGTGATGTCACCAACATCAAAGAGCTGTGATGTCATCAACATCAAAGAACAGTGATGTCATCAATATCATGTTTGTGATGTCACAAACATCACAGAGCTGTGATGTCATCAACATCAAAGAACAGTGACGTCATCAACATCAAAGAACAGTGACGTCATCAACACCATGTTTGTGATATTACCAACATCACAGAGCTGTGATGTCATCAACATCAAAGAACAGTGACGTCATCAACATCAAAGAACAGTGCCGTCATCAACACCATGTTTGTGATATTACCAACATCAACGAGCTCTGGTGTCACCAACATCAAATATGTGATCTCACAAACATCAAAGAGCTGTGATGTCATCAACATCAAAGAACAGTGACGTCATCAACATCATGTTTGTGATGTCACAAACATCACAGAGCTGTGATGTCACCAACATCAAAGAACAGTGACGTCATCAACATCAAAGAACTGTGACGTCAACATCATGTTTGTAATGTCACAAACATCACAGAGCTGTGATGTCATCAACATCAAAGAGCTGTGATGTCATCAACATCAAAGAGCTGTGATGTCATCAACATCAAAGAACAGTGACGTCATCAACACCATGTTTGTGATATTACCAACATCAACGAGCTCTGGTGTCACCAACATCAAATCTGTAATCTGACCAATATCAAAGAGGTCTGGTGTCATCAACATCGAAGATGCTTGATGTCATCAACATCAAATATGTGATCTCACCAACATCAAAGAGCTCTGGTGGCATCAACATCCAAGATGTGTGATGTCATCAACATCAAATTTGTGATCTCACCAACATCAAAGAGCTGTGATGTCATCAACATCAAAGAACAGTGACGTCATCTACATCATGTTTGTGATGTCACAAACATCACAGAGCTGTAATGTCACCAACATCAAAGAGCTGTGATGTTATCAACATCAAAGAACAGTGACGTCATCAACACCATGTTTGTGATATTACCAACATCAACGAGCTCTGGTGTCACCAACATCAAATATGTGATCTCACCAACATCAAAGAGCTGTGATGTCATCAACATCAAAGAACAGTGACGTCAACAACATCATGTTTGTGATGTCACAAACATCACAGAGCTGTGATGTCACCAACATCAAAGAGCTGTGATGTCATCAACATCAAAGAACAGTGACGTCATCAACATCATGTTTGTGATGTCACAAACATCACAGAGCTGTGATGTCATCAACATCAAAGAACAGTGACGTCATCAACATCAAAGAACTGTGACGTCATCAACATCATGTTTGTAATGTCACAAACATCACAGAGCTGCGATGTCATCAACATCAAAGAACAGTGACGTCATCAACATCATGTTTGTGATGTCACAAACATCACAGAGCTGTGATGTCACCAACATCAAAGAGCTGTGATGTCATCAACATCAAAGAGCTGTGATGTCATCAACATCAAAGAGCTGTGATGTCATCAACATCAAAGAACAGTGACGTCATCTACATCATGTTTGTGATGTCACAAACATCACAGAGCTGTGATGTCATCAACATCAAAGAACAGTGACGTCATCTACATCATGTTTGTGATGTCACAAACATCACAGAGCTGTGATGTCATCAACATCAAAGAACAGTGACGTCATCAACATCAAAGAACTGTGACGTCATCAACATCATGTTTGTGATGTCACCAACATCAAAGAGCTGTGATGTCACCAACATCAAAGAGCTGTGATGTCATCAACATCAAAGAACAGTGACGTCATCAACATCATGTTTGTGATGTCACAAACATCACAGAGCTGTAATGTCACCAACATCAAAGAGCTGTGATGTTATCAACATCAAAGAACAGTGACGTCATCAACACCATGTTTGTGATATTACCAACATCAACGAGCTCTGGTGTCACCAACATCAAATATGTGATCTCACCAATATCAAAGAGCTGTGATGTCATCAACATCAAAGAACAGTGACGTCATCAACATCATGTTTGTGATGTCACAAACATCACAGAGCTGTGATGTCACCAACATCAAAGAGCTGTGATGTCATCAACATCAAAGAACAGTGACGTCATCAACATCATGTTTGTGATGTCACAAACATCACAGAGCTTATGTCATCAACATCAAAGATTACCAACATCAACGAGCTCTGGTGTCACCAACATCAAATATGTGATCTCACCAATATCAAAGAGCTGTGATGTCATCAACATCAAAGAACAGTGACGTCATCAACATCATGTTTGTGATGTCACAAACATCACAGAGCTGTGATGTCACCAACATCAAAGAGCTGTGATGTCATCAACATCAAAGAACAGTGACGTCATCAACATCATGTTTGTGATGTCACAAACATCACAGAGCTGTGATGTCATCAACATCAAAGAACAGTGACGTCATCAACATCAAAGAACTGTGACGTCATCAACATCATGTTTGTAATGTCACAAACATCACAGAGCTGCGATGTCATCAACATCAAAGAACAGTGACGTCATCAACATCATGTTTGTGATGTCACAAACATCACAGAGCTGTGATGTCATCAACATCAAAGAACAGTGACGTCATCAACACCATGTTTGTGATCTCACAAACATCAAAGAGCTGTGATGTCACCAACATCAAAGAGCTGTGATGTCATCAACATCAAAGAACAGTGACGTCATCTACATCATGTTTGTGATGTCACAAACATCACAGAGCTGTGATGTCATCAACATCAAAGAACAGTGACGTCATCTACATCATGTTTGTGATGTCACAAACATCACAGAGCTGTGATGTCATCAACATCAAAGAACAGTGACGTCATCAACATCAAAGAACTGTGACGTCATCAACATCATGTTTGTGATGTCACAAACATCACAGAGCTGTGATGTCACCAACATCAAAGAGCTGTGATGTCACCAACATCAAAGAGCTGTGATGTCATCAACATCAAAGAACAGTGACGTCATCAACATCATGTTTGTGATGTCACAAACATCACAGAGCTGTAATGTCACCAACATCAAAGAGCTGTGATGTTATCAACATCAAAGAACAGTGACGTCATCAACACCATGTTTGTGATATTACCAACATCAACGAGCTCTGGTGTCACCAACATCAAATATGTGATCTCACCAACATCAAAGAGCTGTGATGTCATCAACATCAAAGAACAGTGACGTCATCAACATCATGTTTGTGATGTCACAAACATCACAGAGCTGTGATGTCACCAACATCAAAGAGCTGTGATGTCATCAACATCAAAGAACAGTGACGTCATCAACATCATGTTTGTGATGTCACAAACATCACAGAGCTGTGATGTCATCAACATCAAAGAACAGTGACGTCATCAACATCAAAGAACTGTGACGTCATCAACATCATGTTTGTAATGTCACAAACATCACAGAGCTGCGATGTCATCAACATCAAAGAACAGTGACGTCATCAACATCATGTTTGTGATGTCACAAACATCACAGAGCTGTGATGTCACCAACATCAAAGAGCTGTGATGTCATCAACATCAAAGAGCTGTGATGTCATCAACATCAAAGAGCTGTGATGTCATCAACATCAAAGAACAGTGACGTCATCAACATCATGTTTGTGATGTCACAAACATCACAGAGCTGTAATGTCACCAACATCAAAGAGCTGTGATGTTATCAACATCAAAGAACAGTGACGTCATCAACACCATGTTTGTGATATTGCCAACATCAAGGAGCTCTGGTGTCACCAACATCAAATATGTGATCTCACCAACATCAAAGAGCTGTGATGTCATCAACATCAAAGAACAGTGACGTCATCAACATCATGTTTGTGATGTCACAAACATCACAGAGCTGTGATGTCACCAACATCAAAGAGCTGTGATGTCATCAACATCAAAGAACAGTGACGTCATCAACATCATGTTTGTGATGTCACAAACATCACAGAGCTGTGATGTCATCAACATCAAAGAACAGTGACGTCATCAACATCAAAGAACTGTGACGTCATCAACATCATGTTTGTAATGTCACAAACATCACAGAGCTGCGATGTCATCAACATCAAAGAACAGTGACGTCATCAACATCATGTTTGTGATGTCACAAACATCACAGAGCTGTGATGTCACCAACATCAAAGAGCTGTGATGTCACCAACATCAAAGAGCTGTGATGTCATCAACATCAAAGAACAGTGACGTCATCAACATCATGTTTGTGATGTCACAAACATCAAAGAGCTGTGATGTCACCAACATCGCAGTGCTGTGATGTCATCAACATCAAAGAACAGTGACGTCATCAACATCATGTTTGTGATGTCACAAACATCAAAGAGCTGTGATGTCACCAACATCAAAGAGCTGTAATGTCATCAACATCAAAGAACAGTGACGCCATCAACATCATGATTGTGATGTCACAAACATCACAGAGCTGTGATGTCATCAACATCAAATAACAGTGACGTCATCAACACCATGTTTGTGATATTACCAACATCAACGAGCTCTGGTGTCACCAAAATCAAATATGTGATCTCACCAACATCAAAGAGCTCTGGTGGCATCAACATCCAAGATGTGTGATGTCATCAACATCAAATTTGTGATCTCACCAACATTAAAGAGCTGTGATCCCATCAATATCAAATCTGTGATCTCACCAACATCAAAGAGCTCTGGTGTCATCAACATCGAAGATGCGTGATGTCATCAACATCAAAGAGCTGTGATGTCATCAACATCAAAGAACAGTGACGACATCAACATCATGTTTGTGATGTCACCAACATCAAAGAGCTGTGATGTCATCAACATCGAAGATGCGTGATGTCATCAACATCAAATATGTGATGTCACAAACATCACAGAGCTGTGATGTCATCAACATCAAAGAACAGTGACGTCATCAACATCAAAGAACTGTGACGTCAACATCATGTTTGTAATGTCACAAACATCACAGAGCTGTGATGTCATCAACATCAAAGAGCTGTGACGTCATCAACACCATGTTTGTGATATTACCAACATCAACGAGCTCTGGTGTCACCAACATCAAATATGTGATCTCACCAACATCAAAGAGCTGTGATGTCATCAACATCAAAGAACAGTGACGTCATCAACATCATGTTTGTGATGTCACAAACATCACAGAGCTGTGATGTCACCAACATCAAAGAGCTGTGATGTCATCAACATCAAAGAACAGTGACGTCATCAACATCATGTTTGTGATCTCACAAACATCAAAGAGCTGTGATGTCACCAACATCAAAGAGCTGTGATGCCATCAACATCAAAGAACAGTGACGTCATCTACATCATGTTTGTGATGTCACAAACATCACAGAGCTGTGATGTCATCAACATCAAAGAACAGTGACGTCATCTACATCATGTTTGTGATGTCACAAACATCACAGAGCTGTGATGTCATCAACATCAAAGAACAGTGACGTCATCAACATCAAAGAACTGTGACGTCATCAACATCATGTTTGTGATGTCACAAACATCACAGAGCTGTGATGTCACCAACATCAAAGAGCTGTGATGTCACCAACATCAAAGAGCTGTGATGTCATCAACATCAAAGAACAGTGACGTCATCAACATCATGTTTGTGATGTCACAAACATCACAGAGCTGTAATGTCACCAACATCAAAGAGCTGTGATGTCATCAACATCAAAGAACAGTGACGTCATCAACATCATGTTTGTGATGTCAGAAACATCATAGAGCTGTGATGTCACCAACATCAAAGAGCTGTGATGTCATCAACATCAAAGAACAGTGACGTCATCAACATCATGTTTGTGATGTCACAAACATCAAAGAGCTGTGATGTCACCAACATCGCAGTGCTGTGATGTCATCAACATCAAAGAACAGTGACGTCATCAACATCATGTTTGTGATGTCACAAACATCAAAGAGCTGTGATGTCACCAACATCAAAGAGCTGTGATGTCACCAACATCAAAGAGCTGTAATGTCATCAACATCAAAGAACAGTGACGCCATCAACATCATGATTGTGATGTCACAAACATCACAGAGCTGTGATGTCATCAACATCAAATAACAGTGACGTCATCAACACCATGTTTGTGATATTACCAACATCAACGAGCTCTGGTGTCACCAAAATCAAATATGTGATCTCACCAACATCAAAGAGCTCTGGTGGCATCAACATCCAAGATGTGTGATGTCATCAACATCAAATTTGTGATCTCACCAACATCAAAGAGCTGTGATCCCATCAATATCAAATCTGTGATCTCACCAACATCAAAGAGCTCTGGTGTCATCAACATCGAAGATGCGTGATGTCATCAACATCAAAGAGCTGTGATGTCATCAACATCAAAGAACAGTGACGACATCAACATCATGTTTGTGATGTCACCAACATCAAAGAGCTGTGATGTCATCAACATCGAAGATGCGTGATGTCATCAACATCAAATATGTGATGTCACAAACATCACAGAGCTGTGATGTCATCAACATCAAAGAACAGTGACGTCATCAACATCAAAGAACTGTGACGTCAACATCATGTTTGTAATGTCACAAACATCACAGAGCTGTGATGTCATCACCATCAAAGAGCTGTGACGTCATCAACACCATGTTTGTGATATTACCAACATCAACGAGCTCTGGTGTCACCAACATCAAATATGTGATCTCACCAACATCAAAGAGCTGTGATGACATCAACATCAAAGAACAGTGACGTCATCAACATCATGTTTGTGATTTTACCAACATCAAAGAGCTCTGGTGTCACCAACATCAAATATGTGATCTCACCAACATCAAAGAGCTGTGATGTCATCAACATCAAAGAACAGTGACGTCATCAACATCATGTTTGTGATGTCACAAACATCACAGAGCTGTGATGTCACCAACATCAAAGAGCTGTGATGTCATCAACATCAAAGAACAGTGACGTCATCAACATCATGTTTGTGATCTCACAAACATCAAAGAGCTGTGATGTCACCAACATCAAAGAGCTGTGATGCCATCAACATCAAAGAACAGTGACGTCATCTACATTATGTTTGTGATGTCACAAACATCACAGAGCTGTGATGTCATCAACATCAAAGAACAGTGACGTCATCTACATCATGTTTGTGATGTCACAAACATCACAGAGCTGTGATGTCATCAACATCAAAGAACAGTGACGTCATCAACATCAAAGAACTGTGACGTCATCAACATCATGTTTGTGATGTCACAAACATCACAGAGCTGTGATGTCACCAACATCAAAGAGCTGTGATGTCACCAACATCAAAGAGCTGTGATGTCATCAACATCAAAGAACAGTGACGTCATCAACATCATGTTTGTGATGTCACAAACATCACAGAGCTGTAATGTCACCAACATCAAAGAGCTGTGATGTCATCAACATCAAAGAACAGTGACGTCATCAACATCATGTTTGTGATGTCAGAAACATCATAGAGCTGTGATGTCACCAACATCAAAGAGCTGTGATGTCATCAACATCAAAGAACAGTGACGTCATCAACATCATGTTTGTGATGTCACAAACATCACAGAGCTGTGATGTCATCAACATCAAAGAACAGTGACGTCATCAACATCATGTTTGTGATGTCACAAACATCAAAGAGCTGTGATGTCACCAACATCAAAGAGCTGTGATGTCACCAACATCAAAGAGCTGTAATGTCATCAACATCAAAGAACAGTGACGCCATCAACATCATGATTGTGATGTCACAAACATCAAATAACAGTGACGTCATCAACACCATGTTTGTGATAATACCAACATCAACGAGCTCTGGTGTCACCAACATCAAATACGTGATCTCACCAACATCAAAAAGCTGTGATGTCATCAACATCAAAGAACAGTGACGTCATCAACATCATGATTGTGATGTCACAAACATCACAGAGCTGTGATGTCACCAACATCAAAGAGCTGTGATGTCATCAACATCAAAGAACAGTGATGTCATCAACATCATGTTTGTGATGTCACAAACATCACAGAGCTGTGATCCCATCAATATCAAATCTGTGATCTCACCAACATCAAAGAGCTCTGGTGTCATCAACATCGAAGATGCGTGATGTCATCAACATCAAAGAGCTGTGATGTCATCAACATCAAAGAACAGTGACGACATCAACATCATGTTTGTGATGTCACCAACATCAAAGAGCTGTGATGTCATCAACATTGAAGATGCGTGATGTCATCAACATCAAATATGTGATGTCACAAACATCACAGAGCTGGGATGTCATCAACATCAAAGAACAGTGACGTCATCAACATTAAAGAACTGTGACGTCATCAACATCATGTTTGTAATGTCACAAACATCACAGAGCTGTGATGTCATCAACATCAAAGAGCTGTGATGTCATCAACATCAAAGAGCTGTGATGTCATCAACATCAAAGAACAGTGACGTCATCAACACCATGTTTGTGATATTACCAACATCAACGAGCTCTGGTGTCACCAACATCAAATACGTGATCTCACCAACATCAAAAAGCTGTGATGTCATCAACATCAAAGAACAGTGACGTCATCAACATCATGATTGTGATGTCACAAACATCACAGAGCTGTGATGTCACCAACATCAAAGAGCTGTGATGTCATCAACATCAAAGAACAGTGATGTCATCAACATCATGTTTGTGATGTCACAAACATCACAGAGCTGTAATCCCATCAATATCAAATCTGTGATCTCACCAACATCAAAGAGCTCTGGTGTCATCAACATCGAAGATGCGTGATGTCATCAACATCAAAGAGCTGTGATGTCATCAACATCAAAGAACAGTGACGACATCAACATCATGTTTGTGATGTCACCAACATCAAAGAGCTGTGATGTCATCAACATTGAAGATGCGTGATGTCATCAACATCAAATATGTGATGTCACAAACATCACAGAGCTGGGATGTCATCAACATCAAAGAACAGTGACGTCATCAACATTAAAGAACTGTGACGTCATCAACATCATGTTTGTAATGTCACAAACATCACAGAGCTGTGATGTCATCAACATCAAAGAGCTGTGATGTCATCAACATCAAAGAGCTGTGATGTCATCAACATCAAAGAACAGTGACGTCATCAACACCATGTTTGTGATATTACCAACATCAACGAGCTCTGGTGTCACCAACATCAAATATGTGATCTCACCAACATCAAAGAGCTGTGATGTCATCAACATCAAAGAACAGTGACGTCATCAACATCAAAGAACAGTGACGTCATCAACATCATGTTTGTGATTTTACCAACATCAAAGAGCTCTGGTGTCACCAACATCAAATATGTGATCTCACCAACATCAAAGAGCTGTGATGTCATCAACATCAAAGAACAGTGACGTCATCAACATCATGTTTGTGATGTCACAAACATCACAGAGCTGTGATGTCATCAACATCAAAGAACAGTGACGTCATCTACATCATGTTTGTGATGTCACAAACATCACAGAGCTGTGATGTCATCAACATCAAAGAACAGTGACGTCATCAACATCAAAGAACTGTGACGTCATCAACATCATGTTTGTGATGTCACAAACATCACAGAGCTGTGGTGTCACCAACATCAAAGAGCTGTGATGTCACCAACATCAAAGAGCTGTGATGTCATCAACATCAAAGAACAGTGACGTCATCAACATCATGTTTGTGATGTCACAAACATCACAGAGCTGTAATGTCACCAACATCAAAGAGCTGTGATGTCATCAACATCAAAGAACAGTGACGTCATCAACATCATGTTTGTGATGTCAGAAACATCATAGAGCTGTGATGTCACCAACATCAAAGAGCTGTGATGTCATCAACATCAAAGAACAGTGACGTCATCAACATCATGTTTGTGATGTCACAAACATCACAGAGCTGTGATGTCATCAACATCAAAGAACAGTGACGTCTTCAACATCATGTTTGTGATGTCACAAACATCAAAGAGCTGTGATGTCACCAACATCAAAGAGCTGTGATGTCATCAACATCAAAGAGCTGTGATGCCATAAACATCAAAGAACAGTGACGTCATCAACATCATGTTTGTGATGTCACCAACATCAAAGAGCTGTGATGTCATCAACATCAAAGATGCGTGATGTCATCAACATCAAATATGTGATGTCACAAACATCACAGAGCTGTGATGTCATCAACATCAAAGAACAGTGACGTCATCAACATCAAAGAACTGTGACGTCAAGATCATGTTTGTAATGTCACAAACATCACAGAGCTGTGATGTCATCACCATCAAAGAGCTGTGACGTCATCAACACCATGTTTGTGATATTACCAACATCAACGAGCTCTGGTGTCACCAACATCAAATATGTGATCTCACCAACATCAAAGAGCTGTGATGACATCAACATCAAAGAACAGTGACGTCATCAACATCATGTTTGTGATTTTACCAACATCAAAGAGCTCTGGTGCCACCAACATCAAATATGTGATCTCACCAACATCAAAGAGCTGTGATGTCATCAACATCAAAGAACAGTGACGTCATCAACATCATGTTTGTGATGTCACAAACATCACAGAGCTGTGATGTCACCAACATCAAAGAGCTGTGATGTCATCAACATCAAAGAACAGTGACGTCATCAACATCATGTTTGTGATCTCACAAACATCAAGGAGCTGTGATGTCACCAACATCAAAGAGCTGTGATGCCATCAACATCAAAGAACAGTGACGTCATCTACATTATGTTTGTGATGTCACAAACATCACAGAGCTGTGATGTCATCAACATCAAAGAACAGTGACGTCATCTACATCATGTTTGTGATGTCACAAACATCACAGAGCTGTGATGTCATCAACATCAAAGAACAGTGACGTCATCAACATCAAAGAACTGTGACGTCATCAACATCATGTTTGTGATGTCACAAACATCACAGAGCTGTGATGTCACCAACATCAAAGAGCTGTGATGTCACCAACATCAAAGAGCTGTGATGTCATCAACATCAAAGAACAGTGACGTCATCAACATCATGTTTGTGATGTCACAAACATCACAGAGCTGTAATGTCACCAACATCAAAGAGCTGTGATGTCATCAACATCAAAGAACAGTGACGTCATCAACATCATGTTTGTGATGTCAGAAACATCATAGAGCTGTGATGTCACCAACATCAAAGAGCTGTGATGTCATCAACATCAAAGAACAGTGACGTCATCAACATCATGTTTGTGATGTCACAAACATCACAGAGCTGTGATGTCATCAACATCAAAGAACAGTGACGTCATCAACATCATGTTTGTGATGTCACAAACATCAAAGAGCTGTGATGTCACCAACATCAAAGAGCTGTGATGTCACCAACATCAAAGAGCTGTAATGTCATCAACATCAAAGAACAGTGACGCCATCAACATCATGATTGTGATGTCACAAACATCACAGAGCTGTGATGTCATCAACATCAAATAACAGTGACGTCATCAACACCATGTTTGTGATAATACCAACATCAACGAGCTCTGGTGTCACCAACATCAAATATGTGATCTCACCAACATCAAAAAGCTGTGATGTCATCAACATCAAAGAACAGTGACGTCATCAACATCAAAGAACAGTGATGTCATCAACATCATGTTTGTGATGTCACAAACATCATAGAGCTGTGATGTCACCAACATCAAAGAGCTGTGATGTCATCAACATCAAAGAACAGTGACGTCATCAACATCATGTTTGTGATGTCACAAACATCACAGAGCTGTGATGTCATCAACATCAAAGAACAGTGACGTCATCAACATCATGTTTGTGATGTCACAAACATCAAAGAGCTGTGATGTCACCAACATCAAATAACAGTGACGTCATCAACACCATGTTTGTGATAATACCAACATCAACGAGCTCTGGTGTCACCAACATCAAATATGTGATCTCACCAACATCAAAAAGCTGTGATGTCATCAACATCAAAGAACAGTGACGTCATCAACATCAAAGAACAGTGATGTCATCAACATCATGTTTGTGATGTCACAAACATCACAGAGCTGTGATGTCACCAACATCAAAGAGCTGTGATGTCATCAACATCAAAGAACAGTGACGTCATCAACATTAAAGAACTGTGACGTCATCAACATCATGTTTGTAATGTCACAAACATCACAGAGCTGTGATGTCACCAACATCAAAGAGCTGTGATGTCACCAACATCAAAGAGCTGTGATGTCATCAACATTGAAGATGCGTGATGTCATCAACATCAAATATGTGATGTCACAAACATCACAGAGCTGGGATGTCATCAACATCAAAGAACAGTGACGTCATCAACATTAAAGAACTGTGACGTCATCAACATCATGTTTGTAATGTCACAAACATCACAGAGCTGTGATGTCACCAACATCAAAGAGCTGTGATGTCATCAACATCAAAGAACAGTGATGTCATCAACATCATGTTTGTGATGTCACAAACATCAAAGAGCTGTGATCCCATCAATATCAAATCTGTGATCTCACCAACATCAAAGAGCTCTGGTGTCATCAACATCGAAGATGCGTGATGTCATCAACATCAAAGAGCTGTGATGTCATCAACATCAAAGAACAGTGACGACATCAACATCATGTTTGTGATGTCACCAACATCAAAGAGCTGTGATGTCATCAACATTGAAGATGCGTGATGTCATCAACATCAAATATGTGATGTCACAAACATCACAGAGCTGGGATGTCATCAACATCAAAGAACAGTGACGTCATCAACATTAAAGAACTGTGACGTCATCAACATCATGTTTGTAATGTCACAAACATCACAGAGCTGTGATGTCATCAACATCAAAGAGCTGTGATGTCATCAACATCAAAGAGCTGTGATGTCATCAACATCAAAGAACAGTGACGTCATCAACACCATGTTTGTGATATTACCAACATCAACGAGCTCTGGTGTCACCAACATCAAATATGTGATCTCACCAACATCAAAGAGCTGTGATGTCATCAACATCAAAGAACAGTGACGTCATCAACATCAAAGAACAGTGACGTCATCAACATCAAAGAACAGTGACGTCATCAACATCATGTTTGTGATTTTACCAACATCAAAGAGCTCTGGTGTCACCAACATCAAATATGTGATCTCACCAACATCAAAGAGCTGTGATGTCATCAACATCAAAGAACAGTGACGTCATCAACATCATGTTTGTGATGTCACAAACATCACAGAGCTGTGATGTCATCAACATCAAAGAACAGTGACGTCATCTACATCATGTTTGTGATGTCACAAACATCACAGAGCTGTGATGTCATCAACATCAAAGAACAGTGACGTCATCAACATCAAAGAACTGTGACGTCATCAACATCATGTTTGTGATGTCACAAACATCACAGAGCTGTGGTGTCACCAACATCAAAGAGCTGTGATGTCACCAACATCAAAGAGCTGTGATGTCATCAACATCAAAGAACAGTGACGTCATCAACATCATGTTTGTGATGTCACAAACATCACAGAGCTGTAATGTCACCAACATCAAAGAGCTGTGATGTCATCAACATCAAAGAACAGTGACGTCATCAACATCATGTTTGTGATGTCAGAAACATCATAGAGCTGTGATGTCACCAACATCAAAGAGCTGTGATGTCATCAACATCAAAGAACAGTGACGTCATCAACATCATGTTTGTGATGTCACAAACATCACAGAGCTGTGATGTCATCAACATCAAAGAACAGTGACGTCATCAACATCATGTTTGTGATGTCACAAACATCAAAGAGCTGTGATGTCACCAACATCAAAGAGCTGTGATGTCACCAACATCAAAGAGCTGTAATGTCATCAACATCAAAGAACAGTGACGCCATCAACATCATGATTGTGATGTCACAAACATCACAGAGCTGTGATGTCATCAACATCAAATAACAGTGACGTCATCAACACCATGTTTGTGATAATACCAACATCAACGAGCTCTGGTGTCACCAACATCAAATATGTGATCTCACCAACATCAAAAAGCTGTGATGTCATCAACATCAAAGAACAGTGACGTCATCAACATCATGATTGTGATGTCACAAACATCACAGAGCTGTGATGTCACCAACATCAAAGAGCTGTGATGTCATCAACATCAAAGAACAGTGATGTCATCAACATCATGTTTGTGATGTCACAAACATCACAGAGCTGTGATGTCACCAACATCAAAGAGCTGTGATGTCATCAACATCAAAGAACAGTGATGTCATCAACATCATGTTTGTGATGTCACAAACATCAAAGAGCTGTGATCCCATCAATATCAAATCTGTGATCTCACCAACATCAAAGAGCTCTGGTGTCATCAACATCGAAGATGCGTGATGTCATCAACATCAAAGAGCTGTGATGTCATCAACATCAAAGAACACTGACGACATCAACATCATGTTTGTGATGTCACCAACATCAAAGAGCTGTGATGTCATCAACATTGAAGATGCGTGATGTCATCAACATCAAATATGTGATGTCACAAACATCACAGAGCTGGGATGTCATCAACATCAAAGAACAGTGACGTCATCAACATTAAAGAACTGTGACGTCATCAACATCATGTTTGTAATGTCACAAACATCACAGAGCTGTGATGTCATCAACATCAAAGAGCTGTGATGTCATCAACATCAAAGAGCTGTGATGTCATCAACATCAAAGAACAGTGACGTCATCAACACCATGTTTGTGATATTACCAACATCAACGAGCTCTGGTGTCACCAACATCAAATATGTGATCTCACCAACATCAAAGAGCTGTGATGTCATCAACATCAAAGAACAGTGACGTCATCAACATCAAAGAACAGTGACGTCATCAACATCATGTTTGTGATTTTACCAACATCAAAGAGCTCTGGTGTCACCAACATCAAATATGTGATCTCACCAACATCAAAGAGCTGTGATGTCATCAACATCAAAGAACAGTGACGTCATCAACATCATGTTTGTGATGTCACAAACATCACAGAGCTGTGATGTCACCAACATCAAAGAGCTGTGATGTCATCAACATCAAAGAACAGTGACGTCATCAACATCATGTTTGTGATCTCACAAACATCAAAGAGCTGTGATGTCACCAACATCAAAGAGCTGTGATGTCATCAACATCAAAGAACAGTGACGTCATCTACATCATGTTTGTGATGTCACAAACATCACAGAGCTGTGATGTCATCAACATCAAAGAACAGTGACGTCATCTACATCATGTTTGTGATGTCACAAACATCACAGAGCTGTGATGTCATCAACATCAAAGAACAGTGACGTCATCAACATCATGTTTGTGATCTCACAAACATCAAAGAGCTGTGATGTCACCAACATCAAAGAGCTGTGATGTCATCAACATCAAAGAACAGTGACGTCATCTACATCATGTTTGTGATGTCACAAACATCACAGAGCTGTGATGTCATCAACATCAAAGAACAGTGACGTCATCTACATCATGTTTGTGATGTCACAAACATCACAGAGCTGTGATGTCATCAACATCAAAGAACAGTGACGTCATCAACATCAAAGAACTGTGACGTCATCAACATCATGTTTGTGATGTCACAAACATCACAGAGCTGTGATGTCACCAACACAAAGAGCTGTGATGTCACCAACATCAAAGAGCTGTGATGTCATCAACATCAAAGAACAGTGACGTCATCAACATCATGTTTGTGATGTCACAAACATCACAGAGCTGTAATGTCACCAACATCAAAGAGCTGTGATGTTATCAACATCAAAGAACAGTGACGTCATCAACACCATGTTTGTGATATTACCAACATCAACGAGCTCTGGTGTCACCAACATCAAATATCTGATCTCACCAACATCAAAGAGCTGTGATGTCATCAACATCAAAGAACAGTGACGTTATCAACATCATGTTTGTGATGTCACAAACATCACAGAGCTGTGATGTCACCAACATCAAAGAGCTGTGATGTCATCAACATCAAAGAACAGTGACGTCATCAACATCATGTTTGTGATGTCACAAACATCACAGAGCTGTGATGTCATCAACATCAAAGAACAGTGTTGTCATCAACATCAAAGAACTGTGACGTCATCAACATCATGTTTGTAATGTCACAAACATCACAGAGCTGCGATGTCATCAACATCAAAGAACAGTGACGTCATCAACATCATGTTTGTGATGTCACAAACATCACAGAGCTGTGATGTCACCAACATCAAAGAGCTGTGATGTCACCAACATCAAAGAGCTGTGATGTCATCAACATCAAAGAACAGTGACGTCATCAACATCATGTTTGTGATGTCACAAACATCAAAGAGCTGTGATGTCACCAACATCGCAGTGCTGTGATGTCATCAACATCAAAGAACAGTGACGTCATCAACACCATGTTTGTGATATTACCAACATCAACGAGCTCTGGTGTCACCAACATCAAATATGTGATCTCACCAACATCAAAGAGCTGTGATGTCATCAACATCAAAGAACAGTGACGTCATCAACATCATGTTTGTGATGTCACAAACATCACAGAGCTGTGATGTCATCAACATCAAAGAACAGTGACGTCATCAACATCAAAGAACTGTGACGTCATCAACATCATGTTTGTGATGTCACAAACATCACAGAGCTGTGATGTCACCAACATCAAAGAGCTGTGATGTCACCAACATCAAAGAGCTGTGATGTCATCAACATCAAAGAACAGTGACGTCATCAACATCATGTTTGTGATGTCACAAACATCAAAGAGCTGTGATGTCACCAACATCGCAGTGCTGTGATGTCATCAACATCAAAGAACAGTGACGTCATCAACACCATGTTTGTGATATTTCCAACATCAATGAGCTCTGGTGTCACCAACATCAAATATGTGATCTCACCAACATCAAAGAGCTGTGATGTCATCAACATCAAAGAACAGTGACGTCATCAACATCATGTTTGTGATGTCACAAACATCACAGAGCTGTGATGTCACCAACATCAAAGAGCTGTGATGTCATCAACATCAAAGAACAGTGACGTCATCAACATCATGTTTGTGATGTCACAAACATCACAGAGCTGTGATGTCATCAACATCAAAGAACAGTGACGTCATCAACATCAAAGAACTGTGACGTCATCAACATCATGTTTGTAATGTCACAAACATCACAGAGCTGCGATGTCACCAACATCGCAGTGCTGTGATGTCATCAACATCAAAGAACAGTGACGTCATCAACATCATGTTTGTGATGTCACAAACATCAAAGAGCTGTGATGTCACCAACATCAAAGAGCTGTAATGTCATCAACATCAAAGAACAGTGACGCCATCAACATCATGATTGTGATGTCACAAACATCACAGAGCTGTGATGTCATCAACATCAAATAACAGTGACGTCATCAACACCATGTTTGTGATGTCACAAACATCACAGAGCTGTGATGTCATCAACATCAAATATGTGATCTCACCAACATCAAAGAGCTGTGATGTCATCAACATCAAAGAACAGTGACGTCATCAACATCATGTTTGTGATGTCACAAACATCACAGAGCTGTGATGTCATCAACATCAAAGAACAGTGACGTCATCTACATCATGTTTGTGATGTCACAAACATCACAGAGCTGTGATGTCATCAACATCAAAGAACAGTGACGTCATCAACATCAAAGAACTGTGACGTCATCAACATCATGTTTGTGATGTCACAAACATCACAGAGCTGTGGTGTCACCAACATCAAAGAGCTGTGATGTCACCAACATCAAAGAGCTGTGATGTCATCAACATCAAAGAACAGTGACGTCATCAACATCATGTTTGTGATGTCACAAACATCACAGAGCTGTAATGTCACCAACATCAAAGAGCTGTGATGTCATCAACATCAAAGAACAGTGACGTCATCAACATCATGTTTGTGATGTCAGAAACATCATAGAGCTGTGATGTCACCAACATCAAAGAGCTGTGATGTCATCAACATCAAAGAACAGTGACGTCATCAACATCATGTTTGTGATGTCACAAACATCACAGAGCTGTGATGTCATCAACATCAAAGAACAGTGACGTCATCAACATCATGTTTGTGATGTCACAAACATCAAAGAGCTGTGATGTCACCAACATCAAAGAGCTGTGATGTCACCAACATCAAAGAGCTGTAATGTCATCAACATCAAAGAACAGTGACGCCATCAACATCATGATTGTGATGTCACAAACATCACAGAGCTGTGATGTCATCAACATCAAATAACAGTGACGTCATCAACACCATGTTTGTGATAATACCAACATCAACGAGCTCTGGTGTCACCAACATCAAATATGTGATCTCACCAACATCAAAAAGCTGTGATGTCATCAACATCAAAGAACAGTGACGTCATCAACATCATGATTGTGATGTCACAAACATCACAGAGCTGTGATGTCACCAACATCAAAGAGCTGTGATGTCATCAACATCAAAGAACAGTGATGTCATCAACATCATGTTTGTGATGTCACAAACATCACAGAGCTGTGATGTCACCAACATCAAAGAGCTGTGATGTCATCAACATCAAAGAACAGTGATGTCATCAACATCATGTTTGTGATGTCACAAACATCAAAGAGCTGTGATCCCATCAATATCAAATCTGTGATCTCACCAACATCAAAGAGCTCTGGTGTCATCAACATCGAAGATGCGTGATGTCATCAACATCAAAGAGCTGTGATGTCATCAACATCAAAGAACACTGACGACATCAACATCATGTTTGTGATGTCACCAACATCAAAGAGCTGTGATGTCATCAACATTGAAGATGCGTGATGTCATCAACATCAAATATGTGATGTCACAAACATCACAGAGCTGGGATGTCATCAACATCAAAGAACAGTGACGTCATCAACATTAAAGAACTGTGACGTCATCAACATCATGTTTGTAATGTCACAAACATCACAGAGCTGTGATGTCATCAACATCAAAGAGCTGTGATGTCATCAACATCAAAGAGCTGTGATGTCATCAACATCAAAGAACAGTGACGTCATCAACACCATGTTTGTGATATTACCAACATCAACGAGCTCTGGTGTCACCAACATCAAATATGTGATCTCACCAACATCAAAGAGCTGTGATGTCATCAACATCAAAGAACAGTGACGTCATCAACATCAAAGAACAGTGACGTCATCAACATCATGTTTGTGATTTTACCAACATCAAAGAGCTCTGGTGTCACCAACATCAAATATGTGATCTCACCAACATCAAAGAGCTGTGATGTCATCAACATCAAAGAACAGTGACGTCATCAACATCATGTTTGTGATGTCACAAACATCACAGAGCTGTGATGTCACCAACATCAAAGAGCTGTGATGTCATCAACATCAAAGAACAGTGACGTCATCAACATCATGTTTGTGATCTCACAAACATCAAAGAGCTGTGATGTCACCAACATCAAAGAGCTGTGATGTCATCAACATCAAAGAACAGTGACGTCATCTACATCATGTTTGTGATGTCACAAACATCACAGAGCTGTGATGTCATCAACATCAAAGAACAGTGACGTCATCTACATCATGTTTGTGATGTCACAAACATCACAGAGCTGTGATGTCATCAACATCAAAGAACAGTGACGTCATCAACATCATGTTTGTGATCTCACAAACATCAAAGAGCTGTGATGTCACCAACATCAAAGAGCTGTGATGTCATCAACATCAAAGAACAGTGACGTCATCTACATCATGTTTGTGATGTCACAAACATCACAGAGCTGTGATGTCATCAACATCAAAGAACAGTGACGTCATCTACATCATGTTTGTGATGTCACAAACATCACAGAGCTGTGATGTCATCAACATCAAAGAACAGTGACGTCATCAACATCAAAGAACTGTGACGTCATCAACATCATGTTTGTGATGTCACAAACATCACAGAGCTGTGATGTCACCAACACAAAGAGCTGTGATGTCACCAACATCAAAGAGCTGTGATGTCATCAACATCAAAGAACAGTGACGTCATCAACATCATGTTTGTGATGTCACAAACATCACAGAGCTGTAATGTCACCAACATCAAAGAGCTGTGATGTTATCAACATCAAAGAACAGTGACGTCATCAACACCATGTTTGTGATATTACCAACATCAACGAGCTCTGGTGTCACCAACATCAAATATCTGATCTCACCAACATCAAAGAGCTGTGATGTCATCAACATCAAAGAACAGTGACGTTATCAACATCATGTTTGTGATGTCACAAACATCACAGAGCTGTGATGTCACCAACATCAAAGAGCTGTGATGTCATCAACATCAAAGAACAGTGACGTCATCAACATCATGTTTGTGATGTCACAAACATCACAGAGCTGTGATGTCATCAACATCAAAGAACAGTGTTGTCATCAACATCAAAGAACTGTGACGTCATCAACATCATGTTTGTAATGTCACAAACATCACAGAGCTGCGATGTCATCAACATCAAAGAACAGTGACGTCATCAACATCATGTTTGTGATGTCACAAACATCACAGAGCTGTGATGTCACCAACATCAAAGAGCTGTGATGTCACCAACATCAAAGAGCTGTGATGTCATCAACATCAAAGAACAGTGACGTCATCAACATCATGTTTGTGATGTCACAAACATCAAAGAGCTGTGATGTCACCAACATCGCAGTGCTGTGATGTCATCAACATCAAAGAACAGTGACGTCATCAACACCATGTTTGTGATATTACCAACATCAACGAGCTCTGGTGTCACCAACATCAAATATGTGATCTCACCAACATCAAAGAGCTGTGATGTCATCAACATCAAAGAACAGTGACGTCATCAACATCATGTTTGTGATGTCACAAACATCACAGAGCTGTGATGTCATCAACATCAAAGAACAGTGACGTCATCAACATCAAAGAACTGTGACGTCATCAACATCATGTTTGTGATGTCACAAACATCACAGAGCTGTGATGTCACCAACATCAAAGAGCTGTGATGTCACCAACATCAAAGAGCTGTGATGTCATCAACATCAAAGAACAGTGACGTCATCAACATCATGTTTGTGATGTCACAAACATCAAAGAGCTGTGATGTCACCAACATCGCAGTGCTGTGATGTCATCAACATCAAAGAACAGTGACGTCATCAACACCATGTTTGTGATATTTCCAACATCAATGAGCTCTGGTGTCACCAACATCAAATATGTGATCTCACCAACATCAAAGAGCTGTGATGTCATCAACATCAAAGAACAGTGACGTCATCAACATCATGTTTGTGATGTCACAAACATCACAGAGCTGTGATGTCACCAACATCAAAGAGCTGTGATGTCATCAACATCAAAGAACAGTGACGTCATCAACATCATGTTTGTGATGTCACAAACATCACAGAGCTGTGATGTCATCAACATCAAAGAACAGTGACGTCATCAACATCAAAGAACTGTGACGTCATCAACATCATGTTTGTAATGTCACAAACATCACAGAGCTGCGATGTCACCAACATCGCAGTGCTGTGATGTCATCAACATCAAAGAACAGTGACGTCATCAACATCATGTTTGTGATGTCACAAACATCAAAGAGCTGTGATGTCACCAACATCAAAGAGCTGTAATGTCATCAACATCAAAGAACAGTGACGCCATCAACATCATGATTGTGATGTCACAAACATCACAGAGCTGTGATGTCATCAACATCAAATAACAGTGACGTCATCAACACCATGTTTGTGATGTCACAAACATCACAGAGCTGTGATGTCATCAACATCAACGAACAGTGACGTCATCAACATCAAAGAACTGTGACGTCATCAACATCATGTTTGTGATGTCACAAACATCACAGAGCTGTGATGTCACCAACATCAAAGAGCTGTGATGTCACCAACATCAAAGAGCTGTGATGTCATCAACATCAAAGAACAGTGACGTCATCAACATCATGTTTGTGATGTCACAAACATCACAGAGCTGTAATGTCACCAACATCAAAGAGCTGTGATGTCATCAACATCAAAGAACAGTGACGTCATCAACATCATGTTTGTGATGTCAGAAACATCATAGAGCTGTGATGTCACCAACATCAAAGAGCTGTGATGTCATCAACATCAAAGAACAGTGACGTCATCAACATCATGTTTGTGATGTCACAAACATCACAGAGCTGTGATGTCATCAACATCAAAGAACAGTGACGTCATCAACATCATGTTTGTGATGTCACAAACATCAAAGAGCTGTGATGTCACCAACATCAAAGAGCTGTGATGTCACCAACATCAAAGAGCTGTAATGTCATCAACATCAAAGAACAGTGACGCCATCAACATCATGATTGTGATGTCACAAACATCACAGAGCTGTGATGTCATCAACATCAAATAACAGTGACGTCATCAACACCATGTTTGTGATAATACCAACATCAACGAGCTCTGGTGTCACCAACATCAAATATGTGATCTCACCAACATCAAAAAGCTGTGATGTCATCAACATCAAAGAACAGTGACGTCATCAACATCATGATTGTGATGTCACAAACATCACAGAGCTGTGATGTCACCAACATCAAAGAGCTGTGATGTCATCAACATCAAAGAACAGTGATGTCATCAACATCATGTTTGTGATGTCACAAACATCACAGAGCTGTGATGTCACCAACATCAAAGAGCTGTGATGTCATCAACATCAAAGAACAGTGATGTCATCAACATCATGTTTGTGATGTCACAAACATCAAAGAGCTGTGATCCCATCAATATCAAATCTGTGATCTCACCAACATCAAAGAGCTCTGGTGTCATCAACATCGAAGATGCGTGATGTCATCAACATCAAAGAGCTGTGATGTCATCAACATCAAAGAACAGTGACGACATCAACATCATGTTTGTGATGTCACCAACATCAAAGAGCTGTGATGTCATCAACATTGAAGATGCGTGATGTCATCAACATCAAATATGTGATGTCACAAACATCACAGAGCTGGGATGTCATCAACATCAAAGAACAGTGACGTCATCAACATTAAAGAACTGTGACGTCATCAACATCATGTTTGTAATGTCACAAACATCACAGAGCTGTGATGTCACCAACATCAAAGAGCTGTGATGTCATCAACATCAAAGAACAGTGACGTCATCTACATCATGTTTGTGATTTCACAAACATCACAGAGCTGTGATGTCATCAACATCAAAGAACAGTGACGTCATCTACATCATGTTTGTGATGTCACAAACATCACAGAGCTGTGATGTCATCAACATCAAAGAACAGTGACGTCATCAACATCATGTTTGTGATCTCACAAACATCAAAGAGCTGTGATGTCACCAACATCAAAGAGCTGTGATGTCATCAACATCAAAGAACAGTGACGTCATCTACATCATGTTTGTGATGTCACAAACATCACAGAGCTGTGATGTCATCAACATCAAAGAACAGTGACGTCATCTACATCATGTTTGTGATGTCACAAACATCACAGAGCTGTGATGTCATCAACATCAAAGAACAGTGACGTCATCAACATCAAAGAACTGTGACGTCATCAACATTATGTTTGTGATGTCACAAACATCACAGAGCTGTGATGTCACCAACACAAAGAGCTGTGATGTCACCGACATCAAAGAGCTGTGATGTCATCAACATCAAAGAACAGTGACGTCATCAACATCATGTTTGTGATGTCACAAACATCACAGAGCTGTAATGTCACCAACATCAAAGAGCTGTGATGTTATCAACATCAAAGAACAGTGACGTCATCAACACCATGTTTGTGATATTACCAACATCAACGAGCTCTGGTGTCACCAACATCAAATATCTGATCTCACCAACATCAAAGAGCTGTGATGTCATCAACATCAAAGAATAGTGACGTTATCAACATCATGTTTGTGATGTCACAAACATCACAGAGCTGTGATGTCACCAACATCAAAGAGCTGTGATGTCATCAACATCAAAGAACAGTGACGTCATCAACATCATGTTTGTGATGTCACAAACATCACAGAGCTGTGATGTCATCAACATCAAAGAACAGTGACGTCATCAACATCAAAGAACTGTGACGTCATCAACATCATGTTTGTAATGTCACAAACATCACAGAGCTGCGATGTCATCAACATCAAAGAACAGTAACGTCATCAACATCATGTTTGTGATGTCACAAACATCACAGAGCTGTGATGTCACCAACATCAAAGAGCTGTGATGTCACCAACATCAAAGAGCTGTGATGTCATCAACATCAAAGAACAGTGACGTCATCAACATCATGTTTGTGATGTCACAAACATCAAAGAGCTGTGATGTCACCAACATCGCAGTGCTGTGATGTCATCAACATCAAAGAACAGTGACGTCATCAACACCATGTTTGTGATATTACCAACATCAACGAGCTCTGGTGTCACCAACATCAAATATGTGATCTCACCAACATCAAAGAGCTGTGATGTCATCAACATCAAAGAACAGTGACGTCATCAACATCATGTTTGTGATGTCACAAACATCACAGAGCTGTGATGTCACCAACATCAAAGAGCTGTGATGTCATCAACATCAAAGAACAGTGACGTCATCAACATCATGTTTGTGATGTCACAAACATCACAGAGCTGTGATGTCATCAACATCAAAGAACAGTGACGTCATCAACATCAAAGAACTGTGACGTCATCAACATCATGTTTGTGATGTCACAAACATCACAGAGCTGTGATGTCACCAACATCAAAGAGCTGTGATGTCACCAACATCAAAGAGCTGTGATGTCATCAACATCAAAGAACAGTGACGTCATCAACATCATGTTTGTGATATTACCAACATCAACAAGCTCTGGTGTCACCAACATCAAATATGTGATCTCACCAACATCAAAGAGCTGTGATGTCATCAACATCAAAGAACAGTGACGTCATCAACATCATGTTTGTGATGTCACAAACATCATAGAGCTGTGATGTCACCAACATCAAAGAGCTGTGATGTCATCAACATCAAAGAACAGTGACGTCATCAACATCATGTTTGTGATGTCACAAACATCACAGAGCTGTGATGTCATCAACATCAAAGAACAGTGACGTCATCAACATCAAAGAACTGTGACGTCATCAACATCATGTTTGTAATGTCACAAACATCACAGAGCTGCGATGTCACCAACATCGCAGTGCTGTGATGTCATCAACATCAAAGAACAGTGACGTCATCAACATCATGTTTGTGATGTCACAAACATCAAAGAGCTGTGATGTCACCAACATCAAAGAGCTGTGATGTCACCAACATCAAAGAGCTGTAATGTCATCAACATCAAAGAACAGTGACGCCATCAACATCATGATTGTGATGTCACAAACATCACAGAGCTGTGATGTCATCAACATCAAATAACAGTGACGTCATCAACACCATGTTTGTGATAATACCAACATCAACGAGCTCTGGTGTCACCAACATCAAATATGTGATCTCACCAACATCAAAGAGCTGTGATGTCATCAACATCAAAGAACAGTGACGTCATCAACATCATGATTGTGATGTCACAAACATCACAGAGCTGTGATGTCACCAACATCAAAGAGCTGTGATGTCATCAACATCAAAGAACAGTGATGTCATCAACATCATGTTTGTGATGTCACAAACATCACAGAGCTGTGATGTCACCAACATCAAAGAGCTGTGATGTCATCAACATCAAAGAACAGTGATGTCATCAACATCATGTTTGTGATGTCACAAACATCAAAGAGCTGTGATGCCATCAATATCAAATCTGTGATCTCACCAACATCAAAGAGCTCTGGTGTCATCAACATCGAAGATGCGTGACGTCATCAACATCATGTTTGTGATGTCACAAACATCAAAGAGCTGTGATGTCACCAACATCGCAGTGCTGTGATGTCATCAACATCAAAGAACAGTGACGTCATCAACACCATGTTTGTGATATTACCAACATCAACGAGCTCTGGTGTCACCAACATCAAATATGTGATCTCACCAACATCAAAGAGCTGTGATGTCATCAACATCAAAGAACAGTGACGTCATCAACATCATGTTTGTGATGTCACAAAAATCACAGAGCTGTGATGTCACCAACATCAAAGAGCTGTGATGTCATCAACATCAAAGAACAGTGATGTCATCAACATCATGTTTGTGATGTCACCAACATCAAAGAGCTGTGATGTCATCAACATCAAAGAACAGTGATGTCATCAACATCATGTTTGTGATGTCACAAACATCAAAGAGCTGTGATCCCATCAATATCAAATCTGTGATCTCACCAACATCAAAGAGCTCTGGTGTCATCAACATCGAAGATGCGTGATGTCATCAACATCAAAGAGCTGTGATGTCATCAACATCAAAGAACAGTGACGACATCAACATCATGTTTGTGATGTCACCAACATCAAAGAGCTGTGATGTCATCAACATTGAAGATGCGTGATGTCATCAACATCAAATATGTGATGTCACAAACATCACAGAGCTGGGATGTCATCAACATCAAAGAACAGTGACGTCATCAACATCAAAGAACTGTGACGTCATCAACATCATGTTTGTAATGTCACAAACATCACAGAGCTGTGATGTCATCAACATCAAAGAGCTGTGATGTCATCAACATCAAAGAACAGTGACGTCATCAACACCATGTTTGTGATATTACCAACATCAACGAGCTCTGGTGTCACCAACATCAAATATGTGATCTCACCAACATCAAATATGTGATCTCACCAACATCAAAGAACAGTGACGTCATCAACATCAAAGAACAGTGACGTCATCAACATCATGTTTGTGATTTTACCAACATCAAAGAGCTCTGGTGTCACCAACATCAAATATGTGATCTCACCAACATCAAAGAGCTGTGATGTCATCAACATCAAAGAACAGTGACGTCATCAACATCATGTTTGTGATGTCACAAACATCACAGAGCTGTGATGTCACCAACATCAAAGAGCTGTGATGTCATCAACATCAAAGAACAGTGACGTCATCAACATCATGTTTGTGATCTCACAAACATCAAAGAGCTGTGATGTCATCAACATCAAAGAACAGTGACGTCATCTACATCATGTTTGTGATGTCACAAACATACAGAGCTGTGATGTCATCAACATCAAAGAACAGTGACGTCATCTACATCATGTTTGTGATGTCAAAAACATCACAGAGCTGTGATGTCATCAACATCAAAGAACAGTGACGTCATCAACATCATGTTTGTGATCTTACAAACATCAAAGAGCTGTGATGTCACCAACATCAAAGAGCTGTGATGTCATCAACATCAAAGAACAGTGACGTCATCTACATCATGTTTGTGATGTCACAAACATCACAGAGCTGTGATGTCATCAACATCAAATAACAGTGACGTCATCTACATCATGTTTGTGATGTCACAAACATCACAGAGCTGTGATGTCATCAACATCAAAGAACAGTGACGTCATCAACATCAAAGAACTGTGACGTCATCAACATCATGTTTGTGATGTCACAAACATCACAGAGCTGTAATGTCACCAACATCAAAGAGCTGTGATGTTATCAACATCAAAGAACAGTGACGTCATCAACACCATGTTTGTGATATTACCAACATCAACGAGCTCTGGTGTCACCAACATCAAATATGTGATCTCACCAACATCAAAGAGCTGTGATGTCATCAACATCAAAGAACAGTGACGTCATCAACATCATGTTTGTGATGTCACAAACATCACAGAGCTGTGATGTCATCAACATCAAAGAACAGTGACGTCATCAACATCAAAGAACTGTGACGTCATCAACATCATGTTTGTAATGTCACAAACATCACAGAGCTGCGATGTCATCAACATCAAAGAACAGTGACGTCATCAACATCATGTTTGTGATGTCACAAACATCACAGAGCTGTGATGTCACCAACATCAAAGAGCTGTGATGTCACCGACATCAAAGAGCTGTGATGTCACCGACATCAAAGAGCTGTGATGTCATCAACATCAAAGAACAGTGACGTCATCAACATCATGTTTGTGATGTCACAAACATCAAAGAGCTGTGATGTCACCAACATCGCAGTGCTGTGATGTCATCAACATCAAAGAACAGTGACGTCATCAACACCATGTTTGTGATATTACCAACATCAACGAGCTCTGGTGTCACCAACATCAAATATGTGATCTCACCAACATCAAAGAGCTGTAATGTCATCAACATCAAAGAACAGTGACGTCATCAACATCAAAGAACTGTGACGTCATCAACATCATGTTTGTAATGTCACAAACATCACAGAGCTGCGATGTCATCAACATCAAAGAACAGTGACGTCATCAACATCATGTTTGTGATGTCACAAACATCACAGAGCTGTGATGTCATCAACACCAAAGAACAGTGACGTCATCAACATCAAAGAACTGTGACGTCATCAACATCATGTTTGTGATGTCACAAACATCACAGAGCTGTGATGTCACCAACATCAAAGAGCTGTGATGTCACCAACATCAAAGAGCTGTGATGTCATCAACATCAAAGAACAGTGACGTCATCAACATCATGTTTGTGATGTCACAAACATCACAGAGCTGTAATGTCACCAACATCAAAGAGCTGTGATGTCATCAACATCAAAGAACAGTGACGTCATCAACATCATGTTTGTGATGTCACAAACATCAAAGAGCTGTGATCCCATCAATATCAAATCTGTGATCTCACCAACATCAAAGAGCTCTGGTGTCATCAACATCGAAGATGCGTGATGTCATCAACATCAAAGAGCTGTGATGTCATCAACATCAAAGAACAGTGACGACATCAACATCATGTTTGTGATGTCACCAACATCAAAGAGCTGTGATGTCATCAACATTGAAGATGCGTGATGTCATCAACATCAAATATGTGATGTCACAAACATCACAGAGCTGGGATGTCATCAACATCAAAGAACAGTGACGTCATCAACATCAAAGAACTGTGACGTCATCAACATCATGTTTGTAATGTCACAAACATCACAGAGCTGTGATGTCATCAACATCAAAGAGCTGTGATGTCATCAACATCAAAGAACAGTGACGTCATCAACACCATGTTTGTGATATTACCAACATCAACGAGCTCTGGTGTCACCAACATCAAATATGTGATCTCACCAACATCAAAGAGCTGTGATGTCATCAACATCAAAGAACAGTGACGTCATCAACATCATGTTTGTGATGTCACAAACATCACAGAGCTGTGATGTCACCAACATCAAAGAGCTGTGATGTCATCAACATCAAAGAACAGTGATGTCATCAACATCATGTTTGTGATGTCACCAACATCAAAGAGCTGTGATGTCATCAACATCAAAGAACAGTGATGTCATCAACATCATGTTTGTGATGTCACAAACATCAAAGAGCTGTGATCCCATCAATATCAAATCTGTGATCTCACCAACATCAAAGAGCTCTGGTGTCATCAACATCGAAGATGCGTGATGTCATCAACATCAAAGAGCTGTGATGTCATCAACATCAAAGAACAGTGACGACATCAACATCATGTTTGTGATGTCACCAACATCAAAGAGCTGTGATGTCATCAACATTGAAGATGCGTGATGTCATCAACATCAAATATGTGATGTCACAAACATCACAGAGCTGGGATGTCATCAACATCAAAGAACAGTGAAGTCATCAACATCAAAGAACTGTGACGTCATCAACATCATGTTTGTAATGTCACAAACATCACAGAGCTGTGATGTCATCAACATCAAAGAGCTGTGATGTCATCAACATCAAAGAACAGTGACGTCATCAACACCATGTTTGTGATATTACCAACATCAACGAGCTCTGGTGTCACCAACATCAAATATGTGATCTCACCAACATCAAATATGTGATCTCACCAACATCAAAGAACAGTGACGTCATCCACATCAAAGAACAGTGACGTCATCAACATCATGTTTGTGATTTTACCAACATCAAAGAGCTCTGGTGTCACCAACATCAAATATGTGATCTCACCAACATCAAAGAGCTGTGATGTCATCAACATCAAAGAACAGTGACGTCATCAACATCATGTTTGTGATGTCACAAACATCACAGAGCTGTGATGTCACCAACATCAAAGAGCTGTGATGTCATCAACATCAAAGAACAGTGACGTCATCAACATCATGTTTGTGATCTCACAAACATCAAAGAGCTGTGATGTCACCAACATCAAAGAGCTGTGATGTCATCAACATCAAAGAACAGTGACGTCATCTACATCATGTTTGTGATGTCACAAACATCACAGAGCTGTGATGTCATCAACATCAAAGAACAGTGACGTCATCTACATCATGTTTGTGATGTCACAAACATCACAGAGCTGTGATGTCATCAACATCAAAGAACAGTGACGTCATCAACATCATGTTTGTGATCTTACAAACATCAAAGAGCTGTGATGTCACCAACATCAAAGAGCTGTGATGTCATCAACATCAAAGAACAGTGACGTCATCTACATCATGTTTGTGATGTCACAAACATCACAGAGCTGTGATGTCATCAACATCAAATAACAGTGACGTCATCTACATCATGTTTGTGATGTCACAAACATCACAGAGCTGTGATGTCATCAACATCAAAGAACAGTGACGTCATCAACATCAAAGAACTGTGACGTCATCAACATCATGTTTGTGATGTCACAAACATCACAGAGCTGTGATGTCACCAACATCAAAGAGCTGTGATGTCACCAACATCAAAGAGCTGTGATGTCATCAACATCAAAGAACAGTGACGTCATCAACACCATGTTTGTGATATTACCAACATCAACGAGCTCTGGTGTCACCAACATCAAATATGTGATCTCACCAACATCAAAGAGCTGTAATGTCATCAACATCAAAGAACAGTGACGTCATCAACATCAAAGAACTGTGACGTCATCAACATCATGTTTGTAATGTCACAAACATCACAGAGCTGCGATGTCATCAACATCAAAGAACAGTGACGTCATCAACATCATGTTTGTGATGTCACAAACATCACAGAGCTGTGATGTCATCAACACCAAAGAACAGTGACGTCATCAACATCAAAGAACTGTGACGTCATCAACATCATGTTTGTGATGTCACAAACATCACAGAGCTGTGATGTCACCAACATCAAAGAGCTGTGATGTCACCAACATCAAAGAGCTGTGATGTCATCAACATCAAAGAACAGTGACGTCATCAACATCATGTTTGTGATGTCACAAACATCACAGAGCTGTGATGTCACCAACATCAAAGAGCTGTGATGTCATCAACATCAAAGAACAGTGACGTCATCAACATCATGTTTGTGATGTCACAAACATCAAAGAGCTGTGATCCCATCAATATCAAATCTGTGATCTCACCAACATCAAAGAGCTCTGGTGTCATCAACATCGAAGATGCGTGATGTCATCAACATCAAAGAGCTGTGATGTCATCAACATCAAAGAACAGTGACGACATCAACATCATGTTTGTGATGTCACCAACATCAAAGAGCTGTGATGTCATCAACATTGAAGATGCGTGATGTCATCAACATCAAATATGTGATGTCACAAACATCACAGAGCTGGGATGTCATCAACATCAAAGAACAGTGACGTCATCAACATCAAAGAACTGTGACGTCATCAACATCATGTTTGTAATGTCACAAACATCACAGAGCTGTGATGTCATCAACATCAAAGAGCTGTGATGTCATCAACATCAAAGAACAGTGACGTCATCAACACCATGTTTGTGATATTACCAACATCAACGAGCTCTGGTGTCACCAACATCAAATATGTGATCTCACCAACATCAAAGAGCTGTGATGTCATCAACATCAAAGAACAGTGACGTCATCAACATCATGTTTGTGATGTCACAAACATCACAGAGCTGTGATGTCACCAACATCAAAGAGCTGTGATGTCATCAACATCAAAGAACAGTGATGTCATCAACATCATGTTTGTGATGTCACCAACATCAAAGAGCTGTGATGTCATCAACATCAAAGAACAGTGATGTCATCAACATCATGTTTGTGATGTCACAAACATCAAAGAGCTGTGATCCCATCAATATCAAATCTGTGATCTCACCAACATCAAAGAGCTCTGGTGTCATCAACATCGAAGATGCGTGATGTCATCAACATCAAAGAGCTGTGATGTCATCAACATCAAAGAACAGTGACGACATCAACATCATGTTTGTGATGTCACCAACATCAAAGAGCTGTGATGTCATCAACATTGAAGATGCGTGATGTCATCAACATCAAATATGTGATGTCACAAACATCACAGAGCTGGGATGTCATCAACATCAAAGAACAGTGAAGTCATCAACATCAAAGAACTGTGACGTCATCAACATCATGTTTGTAATGTCACAAACATCACAGAGCTGTGATGTCATCAACATCAAAGAGCTGTGATGTCATCAACATCAAAGAACAGTGACGTCATCAACACCATGTTTGTGATATTACCAACATCAACGAGCTCTGGTGTCACCAACATCAAATATGTGATCTCACCAACATCAAATATGTGATCTCACCAACATCAAAGAACAGTGACGTCATCCACATCAAAGAACAGTGACGTCATCAACATCATGTTTGTGATTTTACCAACATCAAAGAGCTCTGGTGTCACCAACATCAAATATGTGATCTCACCAACATCAAAGAGCTGTGATGTCATCAACATCAAAGAACAGTGACGTCATCAACATCATGTTTGTGATGTCACAAACATCACAGAGCTGTGATGTCACCAACATCAAAGAGCTGTGATGTCATCAACATCAAAGAACAGTGACGTCATCAACATCATGTTTGTGATCTCACAAACATCAAAGAGCTGTGATGTCACCAACATCAAAGAGCTGTGATGTCATCAACATCAAAGAACAGTGACGTCATCTACATCATGTTTGTGATGTCACAAACATCACAGAGCTGTGATGTCATCAACATCAAAGAACAGTGACGTCATCTACATCATGTTTGTGATGTCACAAACATCACAGAGCTGTGATGTCATCAACATCAAAGAACAGTGACGTCATCAACATCATGTTTGTGATCTTACAAACATCAAAGAGCTGTGATGTCACCAACATCAAAGAGCTGTGATGTCATCAACATCAAAGAACAGTGACGTCATCTACATCATGTTTGTGATGTCACAAACATCACAGAGCTGTGATGTCATCAACATCAAATAACAGTGACGTCATCTACATCATGTTTGTGATGTCACAAACATCACAGAGCTGTGATGTCATCAACATCAAAGAACAGTGACGTCATCAACATCAAAGAACTGTGACGTCATCAACATCATGTTTGTGATGTCACAAACATCACAGAGCTGTGATGTCACCAACATCAAAGAGCTGTGATGTCACCAACATCAAAGAGCTGTGATGTCATCAACATCAAAGAACAGTGACGTCATCAACATCATGTTTGTGATGTCACAAACATCACAGAGCTGTAATGTCACCAACATCAAAGAGCTGTGATGTTATCAACATCAAAGAACAGTGACGTCATCAACACCATGTTTGTGATATTACCAACATCAACGAGCTCTGGTGTCACCAACATCAAATATGTGATCTCACCAACATCAAAGAGCTGTGATGTCATCAACATCAAAGAACAGTGACGTCATCAACATCATGTTTGTGATGTCACAAACATCACAGAGCTGTGATGTCATCAACATCAAAGAACAGTGACGTCATCAACATCAAAGAACTGTGACGTCATCAACATCATGTTTGTAATGTCACAAACATCACAGAGCTGCGATGTCATCAACATCAAAGAACAGTGACGTCATCAACATCATGTTTGTGATGTCACAAACATCACAGAGCTGTGATGTCACCAACATCAAAGAGCTGTGATGTCACCGACATCAAAGAGCTGTGATGTCACCGACATCAAAGAGCTGTGATGTCATCAACATCAAAGAACAGTGACGTCATCAACATCATGTTTGTGATGTCACAAACATCAAAGAGCTGTGATGTCACCAACATCGCAGTGCTGTGATGTCATCAACATCAAAGAACAGTGACGTCATCAACACCATGTTTGTGATATTACCAACATCAACGAGCTCTGGTGTCACCAACATCAAATATGTGATCTCACCAACATCAAAGAGCTGTGATGTCATCAACATCAACGAACAGTGACGTCATCAACATCATGTTTGTGATGTCACAAACATCACAGAGCTGTGATGTCACCAACATCAAAGAGCTGTGATGTCATCAACATCAAAGAACAGTGACGTCATCAACATCATGTTTGTGATGTCACAAACATCACAGAGCTGTGATGTCATCAACACCAAAGAACAGTGACGTCATCAACATCAAAGAACTGTGACGTCATCAACATCATGTTTGTGATGTCACAAACATCAAAGAGCTGTGATCCCATCAATATCAAATCTGTGATCTCACCAACATCAAAGAGCTCTGGTGTCATCAACATCGAAGATGCGTGATGTCATAAACATCAAAGAGCTGTGATGTCATCAACATCAAAGAACAGTGACGACATCAACATCATGTTTGTGATGTCACCAACATCAAAGAGCTGTGATGTCATCAACATTGAAGATGCGTGATGTCATCAACATCAAATATGTGATGTCACAAACATCACAGAGCTGGGATGTCATCAACATCAAAGAACAGTGACGTCATCAACATCAAAGAACTGTGACGTCATCAACATCATGTTTGTAATGTCACAAACATCACAGAGCTGTGATGTCATCAACATCAAAGAGCTGTGATGTCATCAACATCAAAGAACAGTGACGTCATCAACACCATGTTTGTGATATTACCAACATCAACGAGCTCTGGTGTCACCAACATCAAATATGTGATCTCACCAACATCAAAGAGCTGTGATGTCATCAACATCAAAGAACAGTGACGTCATCAACATCAAAGAACAGTGACGTCATCAACATCATGTTTGTGATTTTACCAACATCAAAGAGCTCTGGTGTCACCAACATCAAATCTGTGATCTCACCAACATCAAAGAGCTCTGGTGTCATCAACATCGAAGATGCGTGATGTCATCAACATCAAAGAGCTGTGATGTCATCAACATCAAAGAACAGTGACGACATCAACATCATGTTTGTGATGTCACCAACATCAAAGAGCTGTGATGTCATCAACATTGAAGATGCGTGATGTCATCAACATCAAATATGTGATGTCACAAACATCACAGAGCTGGGATGTCATCAACATCAAAGAACAGTGACGTCATCAACATCAAAGAACTGTGACGTCATCAACATCATGTTTGTAATGTCACAAACATCACAGAGCTGTGATGTCATCAACATCAAAGAGCTGTGATGTCATCAACATCAAAGAACAGTGACGTCATCAACACCATGTTTGTGATATTACCAACATCAACGAGCTCTGGTGTCACCAACATCAAATATGTGATCTCACCAACATCAAATATGTGATCTCACCAACATCAAAGAACAGTGACGTCATCAACATCAAAGAACAGTGACGTCATCAACATCATGTTTGTGATTTTACCAACATCAAAGAGCTCTGGTGTCACCAACATCAAATATGTGATCTCACCAACATCAAAGAGCTGTGATGTCATCAACATCAAAGAACAGTGACGTCATCAACATCATGTTTGTGATGTCACAAACATCACAGAGCTGTGATGTCACCAACATCAAAGAGCTGTGATGTCATCAACATCAAAGAACAGTGACGTCATCAACATCATGTTTGTGATCTCACAAACATCAAAGAGCTGTGATGTCACCAACATCAAAGAGCTGTGATGTCATCAACATCAAAGAACAGTGACGTCATCTACATCATGTTTGTGATGTCACAAACATCACAGAGCTGTGATGTCATCAACATCAAAGAACAGTGACGTCATCTACATCATGTTTGTGATGTCACAAACATCACAGAGCTGTGATGTCATCAACATCAAAGAACAGTGACGTCATCAACATCATGTTTGTGATCTTACAAACATCAAAGAGCTGTGATGTCACCAACATCAAAGAGCTGTGATGTCATCAACATCAAAGAACAGTGACGTCATCTACATTATGTTTGTGATGTCACAAACATCACAGAGCTGTGATGTCATCAACATCAAATAACAGTGACGTCATCTACATCATGTTTGTGATGTCACAAACATCACAGAGCTGTGATGTCATCAACATCAAAGAACAGTGACGTCATCAACATCAAAGAACTGTGACGTCATCAACATCATGTTTGTGATGTCACAAACATCACAGAGCTGTGATGTCACCAACATCAAAGAGCTGTGATGTCACCAACATCAAAGAGCTGTGATGTCATCAACATCAAAGAACAGTGACGTCATCAACATCATGTTTGTGATGTCACAAACATCACAGAGCTGTAATGTCACCAACATCAAAGAGCTGTGATGTTATCAACATCAAAGAACAGTGACGTCATCAACACCATGTTTGTGATATTACCAACATCAACGAGCTCTGGTGTCACCAACATCAAATATGTGATCTCACCAACATCAAAGAGCTGTGATGTCATCAACATCAAAGAACAGTGACGTCATCAACATCATGTTTGTGATGTCACAAACATCACAGAGCTGTGATGTCACCAACATCAAAGAGCTGTGATGTCATCAACATCAAAGAACAGTGATGTCATCAACATCATGTTTGTGATGTCACCAACATCAAAGAGCTGTGATGTCATCAACATCAAAGAACAGTGATGTCATCAACATCATGTTTGTGATGTCACAAACATCAAAGAGCTGTGATCCCATCAATATCAAATCTGTGATCTCACCAACATCAAAGAGCTCTGGTGTCATCAACATCGAAGATGCGTGATGTCATCAACATCAAAGAGCTGTGATGTCATCAACATCAAAGAACAGTGACGACATCAACATCATGTTTGTGATGTCACCAACATCAAAGAGCTGTGATGTCATCAACATTGAAGATGCGTGATGTCATCAACATCAAATATGTGATGTCACAAACATCACAGAGCTGGGATGTCATCAACATCAAAGAACAGTGACGTCATCAACATCAAAGAACTGTGACGTCATCAACATCATGTTTGTAATGTCACAAACATCACAGAGCTGTGATGTCATCAACATCAAAGAGCTGTGATGTCATCAACATCAAAGAACAGTGACGTCATCAACACCATGTTTGTGATATTACCAACATCAACGAGCTCTGGTGTCACCAACATCAAATATGTGATCTCACCAACATCAAATATGTGATCTCACCAACATCAAAGAACAGTGACGTCATCAACATCAAAGAACAGTGACGTCATCAACATCATGTTTGTGATTTTACCAACATCAAAGAGCTCTGGTGTCACCAACATCAAATATGTGATCTCACCAACATCAAAGAGCTGTGATGTCATCAACATCAAAGAACAGTGACGTCATCAACATCATGTTTGTGATGTCACAAACATCACAGAGCTGTGATGTCACCAACATCAAAGAGCTGTGATGTCATCAACATCAAAGAACAGTGACGTCATCAACATCATGTTTGTGATCTCACAAACATCACAGAGCTGTGATGTCATCAACATCAAAGAACAGTGACGTCATCTACATCATGTTTGTGATGTCACAAACATCACAGAGCTGTGATGTCATCAACATCAAAGAACAGTGACGTCATCTACATCATGTTTGTGATGTCACAAACATCACAGAGCTGTGATGTCATCAACATCAAAGAACAGTGACGTCATCAACATCAAAGAACTGTGACGTCATCAACATCATGTTTGTGATGTCACAAACATCACAGAGCTGTGATGTCACCAACATCAAAGAGCTGTGATGTCACCAACATCAAAGAGCTGTGATGTCATCAACATCAAAGAACAGTGACGTCATCAACATCATGTTTGTGATGTCACAAACATCATAGAGCTGTGATGTCACCAACATCAAAGAGCTGTGATGTCATCAACATCAAAGAAGAGTGACGTCATCAACATCATGTTTGTGATGTCACAAACATCACAGAGCTGTGATGTCATCAACATCAAAGAACAGTGACGTCATCAACATCAAAGAACTGTGACGTCATCAACATCATGTTTGTAATGTCACAAACATCACAGAGCTGCGATGTCACCAACATCGCAGTGCTGTGATGTCATCAACATCAAAGAACAGTGACATCATCAACATCATGTTTGTGATGTCACAAACATCAAAGAGCTGTGATGTCACCAACATCAAAGAGCTGTGATGTCACCAACATCAAAGAGCTGTAATGTCATCAACATCAAAGAACAGTGACGCCATCAACATCATGATTGTGATGTCACCAACATCAAAGAGCTGTGATGTCATCAACATCAAAGAACAGTGACGTCATCAACATCATGATTGTGATGTCACAAACATCACAGAGCTGTGATGTCACCAACATCAAAGAGCTGTGATGTCATCAATATCAAAGAACAGTGATGTCATCAACATCAAAGAGCTGTGATGTCATCAATATCAAAGAACAGTGATGTCATCAACATCATGTTTGTGATGTCACAAACATCATAGAGCTGTGATGTCACCAACATCAAAGAACAGTGACGACATCAACATCATTGTGAACTCACCAACATCAAAGAGCTGTGATGTCATCAACATCAAAGAACAGTGACGTCATCAACATCATGTTTGTGATGTCACAAACATCACAGAGCTGTGATGTCATCAACATCAAAGAACAGTGACGTCATCAACATCAAAGAACTGTGACGTCATCAACATCATGTTTGTAATGTCCACAAACATCACAGAGCTGCGATGTCATCAACATCAAAGAACAGTGACGTCATCAACATCATGTTTGTGATGTCACAAACATCACAGAGCTGTGATGTCACCAACATCAAAGAGCTGTGATGTCACCGACATCAAAGAGCTGTGATGTCACCAACATCGCAGTGCTGTGATGTCATCAACATCAAAGAACAGTGACGTCATCAACACCATGTTTGTGATATTACCAACATCAACGAGCTCTGGTGTCACCAACATCAAATATGTGATCTCACCAACATCACAGAGCTGTGATGTCATCAACATCAAAGAACAGTGACGTCATCAACATCATGTTTGTGATGTCACAAACATCAAAGAGCTGTGATGTCACCAACATCAAAGAGCTGTGATGTCATCAACATCAAATAACAGTGACGTCATCTACATCATGTTTGTGATGTCACAAACATCACAGAGCTGTGATGTCATCAACATCAAAGAACAGTGACGTCATCTACATCATGTTTGTGATGTCACAAACATCACAGAGCTGTGATGTCATCAACATCAAAGAACAGTGACGTCATCTACATCATGTTTGTGATGTCACAAACATCACAGAGCTGTGATGTCATCAACATCAAAGAACAGTGACGTCATCAACATCAAAGAACTGTGACGTCATCAACATCATGTTTGTGATGTCACCAACATCAAAGAGCTGTGATGTCATCAACATCGAAGATGCGTGATGTCATCAACATCAAATATGTGATGTCACAAACATCACAGAGCTGTGATGTCATCAACATCAAAGAACTGTGACGTCATCAACACCATGTTTGTGATATTACCAACATCAACGAGCTCTGGTGTCACCAACATCAAATATGTGATCTCACCAACATCAAAGAGCTGTGATGACATCAACATCAAAGAACAGTGACGTCATCAACATCATGTTTGTGATTTTACCAACATCAAAGAGCTCTGGTGTCACCAACATCAAATATGTGATCTCACCAACATCAAAGAGCTGTGATGTCATCAACATCAAAGAACAGTGACGTCATCAACATCATGTTTGTGATGTCACAAACATCACAGAGCTGTGATGTCACCAACATCAAAGAGCTGTGATCGTCATCAACATCAAAGAACAGTGACGTCATCAACATCATGTTTGTGATCTCACAAACATCAAAGATCTGTGATGTCACCAACATCAAAGAGCTGTGATGCCATCAACATCAAAGAACAGTGACGTCATCTACATCATGTTTGTGATGTCACAAACATCACAGAGCTGTGATGTCATCAACATCAAAGAACAGTGACGTCATCTAACATCATGTTTGTGATGTCACAAACATCACAGAGCTGTGATGTCATCCAACATCAAAGAAGCAGTGACTGTCATCAACATCAAAGAACATGTGACGTCATCAACATCATGTTTGTGATGTCACAAACATCACAGAGCTGTGATGTCACCAACATCAAAGAGCTGTGATGTCATCAACATCAAAGAACAGTGACGTCATCAACATCATGTTTGTGATGTCACAAACATCAAAGAGCTGTGATCCCATCAATATCAAATCTGTGATCTCACCAACATCAAAGAGCTCTGGTGTCATCAACATCGAAGATGCGTGATGTCATCAACATCAAAGAGCTGTGATGTCATCAACATCAAAGAACAGTGACGACATCAACATCATGTTTGTGATGTCACCAACATCAAAGAGCTGTGATGTCATCAACATTGAAGATGCGTGATGTCATCAACATCAAATATGTGATGTCACAAACATCACAGAGCTGTGATGTCACCAACATCAAAGAGCTGTGATGTCATCAACATCAAAGAACAGTGACGTCATCAACATCATGTTTGTGATCTCACAAACATCAAAGAGCTGTGATGTCACCAACATCAAAGAGCTGTGATGTCATCAACATCAAAGAACAGTGACGTCATCTACATCATGTTTGTGATGTCACAAACATCACAGAGCTGTGATGTCATCAACATCAAAGAACAGTGACGTCATCTACATCATGTTTGTGATGTCACAAACATCACAGAGCTGTGATGTCATCAACATCAAAGAACAGTGACGTCATCAACATCATGTTTGTGATCTTACAAACATCAAAGAGCTGTGATGTCACCAACATCAAAGAGCTGTGATGTCATCAACATCAAAGAACAGTGACGTCATCTACATTATGTTTGTGATGTCACAAACATCACAGAGCTGTGATGTCATCAACATCAAATAACAGTGACGTCATCTACATCATGTTTGTGATGTCACAAACATCACAGAGCTGTGATGTCATCAACATCAAAGAACAGTGACGTCATCAACATCAAAGAACTGTGACGTCATCAACATCATGTTTGTGATGTCACAAACATCACAGAGCTGTGATGTCACCAACATCAAAGAGCTGTGATGTCACCAACATCAAAGAGCTGTGATGTCATCAACATCAAAGAACAGTGACGTCATCAACATCATGTTTGTGATGTCACAAACATCACAGAGCTGTAATGTCACCAACATCAAAGAGCTGTGATGTTATCAACATCAAAGAACAGTGACGTCATCAACACCATGTTTGTGATATTACCAACATCAACGAGCTCTGGTGTCACCAACATCAAATATGTGATCTCACCAACATCAAAGAGCTGTGATGTCATCAACATCAAAGAACAGTGACGTCATCAACATCATGTTTGTGATGTCACAAACATCACAATGCTGTGATGTCACCAACATCAAAGAGCTGTGATGTCATCAACATCAAAGAACAGTGACGTCATCAACATCATGTTTGTGATGTCACAAACATCACAGAGCTGTGATGTCATCAACATCAAAGAACAGTGACGTCATCAACATCAAAGAACTGTGACGTCATCAACATCATGTTTGTAATGTCACAAACATCACAGAGCTGCGATGTCATCAACATCAAAGAACAGTGACGTCATCAACATCATGTTTGTGATGTCACAAACATCACAGAGCTGTGATGTCACCAACATCAAAGAGCTGTGATGTCACCGACATCAAAGAGCTGTGACGTCATCAACATCATGTTTGTGATGTCACAAACATCACAGAGCTGTGATGTCATCAACACCAAAGAACAGTGACGTCATCAACATCAAAGAACTGTGACGTCATCAACATCATGTTTGTGATGTCACAAACATCACAGAGCTGTGATGTCACCAACATCAAAGAGCTGTGATGTCACCAACATCAAAGAGCTGTGATGTCATCAACATCAAAGAACAGTGACGTCATCAACATCATGTTTGTGATGTCACAAACATCACAGAGCTGTAATGTCACCAACATCAAAGAGCTGTGATGTTATCAACATCAAAGAACAGTGACGTCATCAACACCATGTTTGTGATATTACCAACATCAACGAGCTCTGGTGTCACCAACATCAAATATGTGATCTCACCAACATCAAAGAGCTGTGATGTCATCAACATCAAAGAACAGTGACGTCATCAACATCATGTTTGTGATGTCACAAACATCAAAGAGCTGTGATCCCATCAATATCAAATCTGTGATCTCACCAACATCAAAGAGCTCTGGTGTCATCAACATCGAAGATGCGTGATGTCATCAACATCAAAGAGCTGTGATGTCATCATCATCAAAGAACAGTGACGACATCAACATCATGTTTGTGATGTCACCAACATCAAAGAGCTGTGATGTCATCAACATTGAAGATGCGTGATGTCATCAACATCAAATATGTGATGTCACAAACATCACAGAGCTGTGATGTCATCAACATCAAAGAGCTGTGATGTCATCAACATCAAAGAACAGTGACGTCATCAACACCATGTTTGTGATATTACCAACATCAACGAGCTCTGGTGTCACCAACATCAAATATGTGATCTCACCAACATCAAAGAGCTGTGATGTCATCAACATCAAAGAACAGTGACGTCATCAACATCAAAGAACAGTGACGTCATCAACATCATGTTTGTGATTTTACCAACATCAAAGAGCTCTGGTGTCACCAACATCAAATAAGTGATCTCACCAACATCAAAGAGCTGTGATGTCATCAACATCAAAGAACAGTGACGTCATCAACATCATGTTTGTGATGTCACAAACATCACAGAGCTGTGATGTCATCAACATCAAAGAACAGTGACGTCATCTACATCATGTTTGTGATGTCACAAACATCACAGAGCTGTGATGTCATCAACATCAAAGAACAGTGACGTCATCTACATCATGTTTGTGATGTCACAAACATCACAGAGCTGTGATGTCATCAACATCAAAGAACAGTGACGTCATCAACATCAAAGAACTGTGACGTCATCAACATCATGTTTGTGATGTCACCAACATCAAAGAGCTGTGATGTCATCAACATCGAAGATGCGTGATGTCATCAACATCAAATATGTGATGTCACAAACATCACAGAGCTGTGATGTCATCAACATCAAAAAACAGTGACGTCATCAACATCAAAGAACTGTGACGTCAACATCATGTTTGTAATGTCACAAACATCACAGAGCTGTGATGTCATCAACATCAAAGAGCTGTGACGTCATCAACACCATGTTTGTGATATTACCAACATCAACGAGCTCTGGTGTCACCAACATCAAATATGTGATCTCACCAACATCAAAGAGCTGTGATGACATCAACATCAAAGAACAGTGACGTCATCAACATCATGTTTGTGATTTTACCAACATCAAAGAGCTCTGGTGTCACCAACATCAAATATGTGATCTCACCAACATCAAAGAGCTGTGATGTCATCAACATCAAAGAACAGTGACGTCATCAACATCATGTTTGTGATGTCACAAACATCACAGAGCTGTGATGTCACCAACATCAAAGAGCTGTGATGTCATCAACATCAAAGAACAGTGACGTCATCAACATCATGTTTGTGATCTCACAAACATCAAAGATCTGTGATGTCACCAACATCAAAGAGCTGTGATGCCATCAACATCAAAGAACAGTGACGTCATCTACATCATGTTTGTGATGTCACAAACATCACAGAGCTGTGATGTCATCAACATCAAAGAACAGTGACGTCATCTACATCATGTTTGTGATGTCACAAACATCACAGAGCTGTGATGTCATCAACATCAAAGAACAGTGACGTCATCAACATCAAAGAACTGTGACGTCATCAACATCATGTTTGTGATGTCACAAACATCACAGAGCTGTGATGTCACCAACATCAAAGAGCTGTGATGTCACCAACATCAAAGAGCTGTGATGTCATCAACATCAAAGAACAGTGACGTCATCAACATCATGTTTGTGATGTCACAAACATCATAGAGCTGTGATGTCACCAACATCAAAGAGCTGTGATGTCATCAACATCAAAGAACAGTGACGTCATCAACATCATGTTTGTGATGTCACAAACATCACAGAGCTGTGATGTCATCAACATCAAAGAACAGTGACGTCATCAACATCAAAGAACTGTGACGTCATCAACATCATGTTTGTAATGTCACAAACATCACAGAGCTGCGATGTCACCAACATCGCAGTGCTGTGATGTCATCAACATCAAAGAACAGTGACATCATCAACATCATGTTTGTGATGTCACAAACATCAAAGAGCTGTGATGTCACCAACATCAAAGAGCTGTGATGTCACCAACATCAAAGAGCTGTAATGTCATCAACATCAAAGAACAGTGACGCCATCAACATCATGATTGTGATGTCACCAACATCAAAGAGCTGTGATGTCATCAACATCAAAGAACAGTGACGTCATCAACATCATGATTGTGATGTCACAAACATCACAGAGCTGTGATGTCACCAACATCAAAGAGCTGTGATGTCATCAATATCAAAGAACAGTGATGTCATCAACATCAAAGAGCTGTGATGTCATCAATATCAAAGAACAGTGATGTCATCAACATCATGTTTGTGATGTCACAAACATCATAGAGCTGTGATGTCACCAACATCAAAGAACAGTGACGACATCAACATCATGTTTGTGATGTCACCAACATCAAAGAGCTGTGATGTCATCAACATTGAAGATGCGTGATGTCATCAACATCAAATATGTGATGTCACAAACATCACAGAGCTGGGATGTCATCAACATCAAAGAACAGTGACGTCATCAACATCAAAGAACTGTGACGTCATCAACATCATGTTTGTAATGTCACAAACATCACAGAGCTGTGATGTCATCAACATCAAAGAGCTGTGATGTCATCAACATCAAAGAACAGTGACGTCATCAACACCATGTTTGTGATATTACCAACATCAACGAGCTCTGGTGTCACCAACATCAAATATGTGATCTCACCAACATCAAAGAGCTGTGATGTCATCAACATCAAAGAACAGTGACGTCATCAACATCAAAGAACAGTGACGTCATCAACATCATGTTTGTGATTTTACCAACATCAAAGAGCTCTGGTGTCACCAACATCAAATAAGTGATCTCACCAACATCAAAGAGCTGTGATGTCATCAACATCAAAGAACAGTGACGTCATCAACATCATGTTTGTGATCTCACAAACATCAAAGAGCTGTGATGTCACCAACATCAAAGAGCTGTGATGTCATCAACATCAAATAACAGTGACGTCATCTACATCATGTTTGTGATGTCACAAACATCACAGAGCTGTGATGTCATCAACATCAAAGAACAGTGACGTCATCTACATCATGTTTGTGATGTCACAAACATCACAGAGCTGTGATGTCATCAACATCAAAGAACAGTGACGTCATCTACATCATGTTTGTGATGTCACAAACATCACAGAGCTGTGATGTCATCAACATCAAAGAACAGTGACGTCATCAACATCAAAGAACTGTGACGTCATCAACATCATGTTTGTGATGTCACCAACATCAAAGAGCTGTGATGTCATCAACATCGAAGATGCGTGATGTCATCAACATCAAATATGTGATGTCACAAACATCACAGAGCTGTGATGTCATCAACATCAAAGAACTGTGACGTCATCAACACCATGTTTGTGATATTACCAACATCAACGAGCTCTGGTGTCACCAACATCAAATATGTGATCTCACCAACATCAAAGAGCTGTGATGACATCAACATCAAAGAACAGTGACGTCATCAACATCATGTTTGTGATTTTACCAACATCAAAGAGCTCTGGTGTCACCAACATCAAATATGTGATCTCACCAACATCAAAGAGCTGTGATGTCATCAACATCAAAGAACAGTGACGTCATCAACATCATGTTTGTGATGTCACAAACATCACAGAGCTGTGATGTCACCAACATCAAAGAGCTGTGATCTCATCAACATCAAAGAACAGTGACGTCATCAACATCATGTTTGTGATCTCACAAACATCAAAGATCTGTGATGTCACCAACATCAAAGAGCTGTGATGCCATCAACATCAAAGAACAGTGACGTCATCTACATCATGTTTGTGATGTCACAAACATCACAGAGCTGTGATGTCATCAACATCAAAGAACAGTGACGTCATCTACATCATGTTTGTGATGTCACAAACATCACAGAGCTGTGATGTCATCAACATCAAAGAACAGTGACGTCATCAACATCAAAGAACTGTGACGTCATCAACATCATGTTTGTGATGTCACAAACATCACAGAGCTGTGATGTCACCAACATCAAAGAGCTGTGATGTCACCAACATCAAAGAGCTGTGATGTCACCAACATCAAAGAGCTGTGATGTCATCAACATCAAAGAACAGTGACGTCATCAACATCATGTTTGTGATGTCACAAACATCACAGAGCTGTAATGTCACCAACATCAAAGAGCTGTGATGTTATCAACATCAAAGAACAGTGACGTCATCAACACCATGTTTGTGATATTACCAACATCAACGAGCTCTGGTGTCACCAACATCAAATATGTGATCTCACCAACATCAAAGAGCTGTGATGTCATCAACATCAAAGAACAGTGACGTCATCAACATCATGTTTGTGATGTCACAAACATCATAGAGCTGTGATGTCACCAACATCAAAGAACAGTGACGTCATCAACATCATGTTTGTGATGTCACAAACATCACAGAGCTGTGATGTCATCAACATCAAAGAACAGTGACGTCATCAACATCAAAGAACTGTGACGTCATCAACATCATGTTTGTAATGTCACAAACATCACAGAGCTGCGATGTCACCAACATCGCAGTGCTGTGATGTCATCAACATCAAAGAACAGTGACATCATCAACATCATGTTTGTGATGTCACAAACATCAAAGAGCTGTGATGTCACCAACATCAAAGAGCTGTGATGTCACCAACATCAAAGAGCTGTAATGTCATCAACATCAAAGAACAGTGACGCCATCAACATCATGATTGTGATGTCACCAACGTCAAAGAGCTGTGATGTCATCAACATCAAAGAACAGTGACGTCATCAACATCATGATTGTGATGTCACAAACATCACAGAGCTGTGATGTCACCAACATCAAAGAGCTGTGATGTCATCAATATCAAAGAACAGTGATGTCATCAACATTAAAGAGCTGTGATGTCATCAATATCAAAGAACAGTGATGTCATCAACATCATGTTTGTGATGTCACAAACATCACAGAGCTGTGATGTCACCAACATCAAAGAGCTGTGATGTCATCAACATCAAAGAACAGTGATGTCATCAACATCATGTTTGTGATGTCACCAACATCAAAGAGCTGTGATGTCATCAACATCAAAGAACAGTGATGTCATCAACATCATGTTTGTGATGTCACAAACATCAAAGAGCTGTGATCCCATCAATATCAAATCTGTGATCTCACCAACATCAAAGAGCTCTGGTGTCATCAACATCGAAGATGCGTGATGTCATCAACATCAAAGAGCTGTGATGTCATAAACATCAAAGAACAGTGACGACATCAACATCATGTTTGTGATGTCACCAACATCAAAGAGCTGTGATGCCATCAACATTGAAGATGCGTGATGTCATCAACATCAAATATGTGATGTCACAAACATCACAGAGCTGGGATGTCATCAACATCAAAGAACAGTGACGTCATCAACATCAAAGAACTGTGACGTCATCAACATCATGTTTGTAATGTCACAAACATCACAGAGCTGTGATGTCATCAACATCAAAGAGCTGTGATGTCATCAACATCAAAGAACAGTGACGTCATCAACACCATGTTTGTGATATTACCAACATCAACGAGCTCTGGTGTCACCAACATCAAATATGTGATCTCACCAACATCAAAGAGCTGTGATGTCATCAACATCAAAGAACAGTGACGTCATCAACATCAAAGAACAGTGACGTCATCAACATCATGTTTGTGATTTTACCAACATCAAAGAGCTCTGGTGTCACCAACATCAAATATTGGATCTCACCAACATCAAAGAGCTGTGATGTCATCAACATCAAAGAACAGTGACGTCATCAACATCATGTTTGTGATGTCACAAACATCACAGAGCTGTGATGTCACCAACATCAAAGAGCTGTGATGTCATCAACATCAAAGAACAGTGACGTCATCAACATCATGTTTGTGATCTCACAAACATCAAAGAGCTGTGATGTCACCAACATCAAAGAGCTGTGATGTCATCAACATCAAAGAACAGTGACGTCATCTACATCATGTTTGTGATGTCACAAACATCCCAGAGCTGTGATGTCATCAACATCAAAGAACAGTGACGTCATCTACATCATGTTTGTGATGTCACAAACATCACAGAGCTGTGATGTCATCAACATCAAAGAACAGTGACGTCATCAACATCAAAGAACAGTGACGTCATCAACATCATGTTTGTGATGTCACAAACATCACAGAGCTGTAATGTCACCAACATCAAAGAGCTGTGATGTTATCAACATCAAAGAACAGTGACGTCATCAACACCATGTTTGTGATATTACCAACATCAACGAGCTCTGGTGTCACCAACATCAAATATGTGATCTCACCAACATCAAAGAGCTGTGATGTCATCAACATCAAAGAACAGTGACGTCATCAACATCATGTTTGTGATGTCACAAACATCATAGAGCTGTGATGTCACCAACATCAAAGAGCTGTGATGTCATCAACATCAAAGAACAGTGACGTCATCAACATCATGTTTGTGATGTCACAAACATCACAGAGCTGTGATGTCATCAACATCAAAGAACAGTGACGTCATCAACATCAAAGAACTGTGACGTCATCAACATCATGTTTGTAATGTCACAAACATCACAGAGCTGCGATGTCACCAACATCGCAGTGCTGTGATGTCCATCAACATCAAAGAACAGTGACATCATCAACATCATGTTTGTGATGTCACAAACATCAAAGAGCTGTGATGTCACCAACATCAAAGAGCTGTGATGTCACCAACATCAAAGAGCTGTAATGTCATCAACATCAAAGAACAGTGACGCCATCAACATCATGATTGTGATGTCACCAACATCAAAGAGCTGTGATGTCATCAACATCAAAGAACAGTGACGTCATCAACATCATGATTGTGATGTCACAAACATCACAGAGCTGTGATGTCACCAACATCAAAGAGCTGTGATGTCATCAATATCAAAGAACAGTGATGTCATCAACATCAAAGAGCTGTGATGTCATCAATATCAAAGAACAGTGATGTCATCAACATCATGTTTGTGATGTCACAAACATCACAGAGCTGTGATGTCACCAACATCAAAGAGCTGTGATGTCATCAACATCAAAGAACAGTGATGTCATCAACATCATGTTTGTGATGTCACCAACATCAAAGAGCTGTGATGTCATCAACATCAAAGAACAGTGATGTCATCAACATCATGTTTGTGATGTCACAAACATCAAAGAGCTGTGATCCCATCAATATCAAATCTGTGATCTCACCAACATCAAAGAGCTCTGGTGTCATCAACATCGAAGATGCGTGATGTCATCAACATCAAAGAGCTGTGATGTCATAAACATCAAAGAACAGTGACGACATCAACATCATGTTTGTGATGTCACCAACATCAAAGAGCTGTGATGTCATCAACATTGAAGATGCGTGATGTCATCAACATCAAATATGTGATGTCACAAACATCACAGAGCTGGGATGTCATCAACATCAAAGAACAGTGACGTCATCAACATCAAAGAACTGTGACGTCATCAACATCATGTTTGTAATGTCACAAACATCACAGAGCTGTGATGTCATCAACATCAAAGAGCTGTGATGTCATCAACATCAAAGAACAGTGACGTCATCAACACCATGTTTGTGATATTACCAACATCAACGAGCTCTGGTGTCACCAACATCAAATATGTGATCTCACCAACATCAAAGAGCTGTGATGTCATCAACATCAAAGAACAGTGACGTCATCAACATCAAAGAACAGTGACGTCATCAACATCATGTTTGTGATTTTACCAACATCAAAGAGCTCTGGTGTCACCAACATCAAATATGTGATCTCACCAACATCAAAGAGCTGTGATGTCATCAACATCAAAGAACAGTGACGTCATCAACATCATGTTTGTGATGTCACAAACATCACAGAGCTGTGATGTCACCAACATCAAAGAGCTGTGATGTCATCAACATCAAAGAACAGTGACGTCATCAACATCATGTTTGTGATCTCACAAACATCAAAGAGCTGTGATGTCACCAACATCAAAGAGCTGTGATGTCATCAACATCAAAGAACAGTGACGTCATCTACATCATGTTTGTGATGTCACAAACATCACAGAGCTGTGATGTCATCAACATCAAAGAACAGTGACGTCATCTACATCATGTTTGTGATGTCACAAACATCACAGAGCTGTGAAGTCATCAACATCAAAGAACAGTGACGTCATCAACATCATGTTTGTGATCTCACAAACATCAAAGAGCTGTGATGTCACCAACATCAAAGAGCTGTGATGTCATCAACATCAAAGAACAGTGACGTCATCTACATCATGTTTGTGATGTCACAAACATCACAGAGCTGTGATGTCATCAACATCAAAGAACAGTGACGTCATCTACATCATGTTTGTGAGTTCACAAACATCACAGAGCTGTGATGTCATCAACATCAAAGAACAGTGACGTCATCAACACCATGTTTGTGATATTACCAACATCAACGAGCTCTGGTGTCACCAACATCAAATATGTGATCTCACCAACATCAAAGAGCTGTGATGTCATCAACATCAAAGAACAGTGACGTCATCAACATCATGTTTGTGATGTCACAAACATCACAGAGCTGTGATGTCACCAACATCAAAGAGCTGTGATGTCATCAACATCAAAGAACAGTGACGTCATCAACATCATGTTTGTGATGTCACAAACATCACAGAGCTGTGATGTCATCAACATCAAAGAACAGTGACGTCATCAACATCAAAGAACTGTGACGTCATCAACATCATGTTTGTAATGTCACAAACATCACAGAGCTGCAATGTCATCAACATCAAAGAACAGTGACGTCATCAACATCATGTTTGTGATGTCACAAACATCATGTTTGTGATGTCACAAACATCACAGAGCTGTGATGTCACCAACATCAAAGAGCTGTGATGTCACCAACATCAAAGAGCTGTGATGTCATCAACATCAAAGAACAGTGACGTCATCAACATCAAAGAACTGTGACGTCATCAACATCATGTTTGTAATGTCACCAACATCAAAGAGCTGTGATGTTATCAACATCAAAGAACAGTGACGTCATCAACACCATGTTTGTGATATTACCAACATCAACGAGCTCTGGTGTCACCAACATCAAATATGTGATCTCACCAACATCAAAGAGCTGTGATGTCATCAACATCAAAGAACAGTGACGTCATCAACATCATGTTTGTGATGTCACAAACATCATAGAGCTGTGATGTCACCAACATCAAAGAGCTGTGATGTCATCAACATCAAAGAACAGTGACGTCATCAACATCATGTTTGTGATGTCACAAACATCACAGAGCTGTGATGTCATCAACATCAAAGAACTGTGACGTCATCAACATCATGATTGTGATGTCACAAACATCACAGAGCTGTGATGTCACCAACATCAAAGAGCTGTGATGTCATCAATATCAAAGAACAGTGATGTCATCAACATCAAAGAGCTGTGATGTCATCAATATCAAAGAACAGTGATGTCATCAACATCATGTTTGTGATGTCACAAACATCACAGAGCTGTGATGTCACCAACATCAAAGAGCTGTGATGTCATCAACATCAAAGAACAGTGATGTCATCAACATCATGTTTGTGATGTCACCAACATCAAAGAGCTGTGATGTCATCAACATCAAAGAACAGTGATGTCATCAACATCATGTTTGTGATGTCACCAACATCAAAGAGCTGTGATCTCACCAACATCAAAGAGCTCTGGTGTCATCAACATCGAAGATGCGTGATGTCATCAACATCAAAGAGCTGTGATGTCATAAACATCAAAGAACAGTGACGACATCAACATCATGTTTGTGATGTCACCAACATCAAAGAGCTGTGATGTCATCAACATTGAAGATGCGTGATGTCATCAACATCAAATATGTGATGTCACAAACATCACAGAGCTGTGATGTCACCAACATCAAAGAACAGTGACGTCATCAACATCATGATTGTGATGTCACAAACATCACAGAGCTGTGATGTCATCAACATCAAATAACAGTGACGTCATCAACACCATGTTTGTGATAATACCAACATCAACGAGCTCTGGTGTCACCAACATCAAATATGTGATCTCACCAACATCAAAGAGCTGTGATGTCATCAACATCAAAGAACAGTGACGTCATCAACATCATGATTGTGATGTCACAAACATCACAGAGCTGTGATGTCACCAACATCAAAGAGCTGTGATGTCATCAACATCAAAGAACAGTGATGTCATCAACATCATGTTTGTGATGTCACAAACATCACAGAGCTGTGATGTCACCAACATCAAAGAGCTGTGATGTCATCAACATCAAAGAACAGTGATGTCATCAACATCATGTTTGTGATGTCACAAACATCAAAGAGCTGTGATCCCATCAATATCAAATCTGTGATCTCACCAACATCAAAGAGCTCTGGTGTCATCAACATCGAAGATGCGTGATGTCATCAACATCAAAGAACAGTGACGACATCAACATCATGTTTGTGATGTCACCAACATCAAAGAGCTGTGATGTCATCAACATTGAAGATGCGTGATGTCATCAACATCAAATATGTGATGTCACAAACATCACAGAGCTGGGATGTCATCAACATCAAAGAACAGTGACGTCATCAACATCAAAGAACTGTGACGTCATCAACATCATGTTTGTAATGTCACAAACATCACAGAGCTGTGATGTCATCAACATCAAAGAGCTGTGATGTCATCAACATCAAAGAGCTGTGATGCCATAAACATCAAAGAACAGTGACGTCATCAACATCATGTTTGTGATGTCACAAACATCACAGAGCTGTGATGTCACCAACATCAAAGAGCTGTGATGTCATCAACATCAAAGAACAGTGACGTCATCAACATCATGTTTGTGATGTCACAAACATCACAGAGCTGTGATGTCACCAACATCAAAGAGCTGTGATCTCATCAACATCAAAGAACAGTGACGTCATCAACATCATGTTTGTGATCTCACAAACATCAAAGATCTGTGATGTCACCAACATCAAAGAGCTGTGATGCCATCAACATCAAAGAACAGTGACGTCATCTACATCATGTTTGTGATGTCACAAACATCACAGAGCTGTGATGTCATCAACATCAAAGAACAGTGACGTCATCTACATCATGTTTGTGATGTCACAAACATCACAGAGCTGTGATGTCATCAACATCAAAGAACAGTGACGTCATCAACATCAAAGAACTGTGACGTCATCAACATCATGTTTGTGATGTCACAAACATCACAGAGCTGTGATGTCACCAACATCAAAGAGCTGTGATGTCACCAACATCAAAGAGCTGTGATGTCATCAACATCAAAGAACAGTGACGTCATCAACATCATGTTTGTGATGTCACAAACATCACAGAGCTGTAATGTCACCAACATCAAAGAGCTGTGATGTTATCAACATCAAAGAACAGTGACGTCATCAACACCATGTTTGTGATATTACCAACATCAACGAGCTCTGGTGTCACCAACATCAAATATGTGATCTCACCAACATCAAAGAGCTGTGATGTCATCAACATCAAAGAACAGTGACGTCATCAACATCATGTTTGTGATGTCACAAACATCATAGAGCTGTGATGTCACCAACATCAAAGAGCTGTGATGTCATCAACATCAAAGAACAGTGACGTCATCAACATCATGTTTGTGATGTCACAAACATCACAGAGCTGTGATGTCATCAACATCAAAGAACAGTGACGTCATCAACATCAAAGAACTGTGACGTCATCAACATCATGTTTGTAATGTCACAAACATCACAGAGCTGCGATGTCACCAACATCGCAGTGCTGTGATGTCATCAACATCAAAGAACAGTGACATCATCAACATCATGTTTGTGATGTCACAAACATCAAAGAGCTGTGATGTCACCAACATCAAAGAGCTGTGATGTCACCAACATCAAAGAGCTGTAATGTCATCAACATCAAAGAACAGTGACGCCATCAACATCATGATTGTGATGTCACCAACATCAAAGAGCTGTGATGTCATCAACATCAAAGAACAGTGACGTCATCAACATCATGATTGTGATGTCACAAACATCACAGAGCTGTGATGTCACCAACATCAAAGAGCTGTGATGTCATCAATATCAAAGAACAGTGATGTCATCAACATCAAAGAGCTGTGATGTCATCAATATCAAAGAACAGTGATGTCATCAACATCATGTTTGTGATGTCACAAACATCACAGAGCTGTGATGTCACCAACATCAAAGAGCTGTGATGTCATCAACATCAAAGAACAGTGATGTCATCAACATCATGTTTGTGATGTCACCAACATCAAAGAGCTGTGATGTCATCAACATCAAAGAACAGTGACGTCATCTACATGATGTTTGTGATGTCACAAACATCAAAGAGCTGTGATCCCATCAATATCAAATCTGTGATCTCACCAACATCAAAGAGCTCTGGTGTCATCAACATCGAAGATGCGTGATGTCATCAACATCAAAGAGCTGTGATGTCATAAACATCAAAGAACAGTGACGACATCAACATCATGTTTGTGATGTCACCAACATCAAAGAGCTGTGATGTCATCAACATTGAAGATGCGTGATGTCATCAACATCAAATATGTGATGTCACAAACATCACAGAGCTGGGATGTCATCAACATCAAAGAACAGTGACGTCATCAACATCAAAGAACTGTGACGTCATCAACATCATGTTTGTAATGTCACAAACATCACAGAGCTGTGATGTCATCAACATCAAAGAGCTGTGATGTCATCAACATCAAAGAACAGTGACGTCATCAACACCATGTTTGTGATATTACCAACATCAACGAGCTCTGTTGTCACCAACATCAAATATGTGATCTCACCAACATCAAAGAGCTGTGATGTCATCAACATCAAAGAACAGTGACGTCATCAACATCAAAGAACAGTGACGTCATCAACATCATGTTTGTGATTTTACCAACATCAAAGAGCTCTGGTGTCACCAACATCAAATATTGGATCTCACCAACATCAAAGAGCTGTGATGTCATCAACATCAAAGAACAGTGACGTCATCAACATCATGTTTGTGATGTCACAAACATCACAGAGCTGTAATGTCACCAACATCAAAGAGCTGTGATGTTATCAACATCAAAGAACAGTGACGTCATCAACACCATGTTTGTGATATTACCAACATCAACGAGCTCTGGTGTCACCAACATCAAATATGTGATCTCACCAACATCAAAGAGCTGTGATGTCATCAACATCAAAGAACAGTGACGTCATCAACATCATGTTTGTGATGTCACAAACATCATAGAGCTGTGATGTCACCAACATCAAAGAGCTGTGATGTCATCAACATCAAAGAACAGTGACGTCATCAACATCATGTTTGTGATGTCACAAACATCACAGAGCTGTGATGTCATCAACATCAAAGAACAGTGACGTCATCAACATCAAAGAACTGTGACGTCATCAACATCATGTTTGTAATGTCACAAACATCACAGAGCTGCGATGTCACCAACATCGCAGTGCTGTGATGTCATCAACATCAAAGAACAGTGACATCATCAACATCATGTTTGTGATGTCACAAACATCAAAGAGCTGTGATGTCACCAACATCAAAGAGCTGTGATGTCACCAACATCAAAGAGCTGTAATGTCATCAACATCAAAGAACAGTGACGCCATCAACATCATGATTGTGATGTCACCAACATCAAAGAGCTGTGATGTCATCAACATCAAAGAACAGTGACGTCATCAACATCATGATTGTGATGTCACAAACATCACAGAGCTGTGATGTCATCAACATCAAAGAACAGTGACGTCATCAACATCAAAGAACTGTGACGTCATCAACATCATGTTTGTGATGTCACAAACATCACAGAGCTGTGATGTCATCAACATCAAAGAACAGTGACGTCATCTACATCATGTTTGTGATGTCACAAACATCACAGAGCTGTGATGTCATCAACATCAAAGAACAGTGACGTCATCAACATCAAAGAACTGTGACGTCATCAACATCATGTTTGTGATGTCACAAACATCACAGAGCTGTGATGTCACCAACATCAAAGAGCTGTGATGTTATCAACATCAAAGAACAGTGACGTCATCAACACCATGTTTGTGATATTACCAACATCAACGAGCTCTGGTGTCACCAACATCAAATATGTGATCTCACCAACATCAAAGAGCTGTGACGTCATCAACATCAAAGAACAGTGACGTCATCAACATCATGTTTGTGATGTCACAAACATCATAGAGCTGTGATGTCACCAACATCAAAGAGCTGTGATGTCATCAACATCAAAGAACAGTGACGTCATCAACATCATGTTTGTGATGTCACAAACATCACAGAGCTGTGATGTCATCAACATCAAAGAACAGTGACGTCATCAACATCATAGAACTGTGACGTCATCAACATCATGTTTGTAATGTCACAAACATCACAGAGCTGCGATGTCACCAACATCGCAGTGCTGTGATGTCATCAACATCAAAGAACAGTGACATCATCAACATCATGTTTGTGATGTCACAAACATCAAAGAGCTGTGATGTCACCAACATCAAAGAGCTGTGATGTCACCAACATCAAAGAGCTGTAATGTCATCAACATCAAAGAACAGTGACGCCATCAACATCATGATTGTGATGTCACCAACATCAAAGAGCTGTGATGTCATCAACATCAAAGAACAGTGACGTCATCAACATCATGATTGTGATGTCACAAACATCACAGAGCTGTGATGTCACCAACATCAAAGAGCTGTGATGTCATCAATATCAAAGAACAGTGATGTCATCAACATCAAAGAGCTGTGATGTCATCAATATCAAAGAACAGTGATGTCATCAACATCATGTTTGTGATGTCACAAACATCATAGAGCTGTGATGTCACCAACATCAAAGAGCTGTGATGTCATCAACATCAAAGAACAGTGACGTCATCAACATCATGTTTGTGATGTCACAAACATCACAGAGCTGTGATGTCATCAACATCAAAGAACAGTGACGTCATCAACATCAAAGAACTGTGACGTCATCAACATCATGTTTGTAATGTCACAAACATCACAGAGCTGCGATGTCACCAACATCGCAGTGCTGTGATGTCATCAACATCAAAGAACAGTGACATCATCAACATCATGTTTGTGATGTCACAAACATCAAAGAGCTGTGATGTCACCAACATCAAAGAGCTGTGATGTCACCAACATCAAAGAGCTGTAATGTCATCAACATCAAAGAACAGTGACGCCATCAACATCATGATTGTGATGTCACCAACATCAAAGAGCTGTGATGTCATCAACATCAAAGAACAGTGACGTCATCAACATCATGATTGTGATGTCACAAACATCACAGAGCTGTGATGTCATCAACATCAAAGAGCTGTGATGTCATCAACATCAAAGAACAGTGACGTCATCAACACCATGTTTGTGATATTACCAACATCAACGAGCTCTGGTGTCACCAACATCAAATATGTGATCTCACCAACATCAAAGAGCTGTGATGTCATCAACATCAAAGAACAGTGACGTCATCAACATCAAAGAACAGTGACGTCATCAACATCATGTTTGTGATTTTACCAACATCAAAGAGCTCTGGTGTCACCAACATCAAATATGTGATCTCACCAACATCAAAGAGCTGTGATGTCATCAACATCAAAGAACAGTGACGTCATCAACATCATGTTTGTGATGTCACAAACATCACAGAGCTGTGATGTCACCAACATCAAAGAGCTGTGATGTCATCAACATCATGTTTGTGATCTCACAAACATCAAAGAGCTGTGATGTCACCAACATCAAAGAGCTGTGATGTCATCAACATCAAAGAACAGTGACGTCATCTACATCATGTTTGTGATGTCACAAACATCACAGAGCTGTGATGTCATCAACATCAAAGAACAGTGACGTCATCTACATCATGTTTGTGATGTCACAAACATCACAGAGCTGTGAAGTCATCAACATCAAAGAACAGTGACGTCATCAACATCATGTTTGTGATCTCACAAACATCAAAGAGCTGTGATGTCACCAACATCAAAGAGCTGTGATGTCATCAACATCAAAGAACAGTGACGTCATCTACATCATGTTTGTGATGTCACAAACATCACAGAGCTGTGATGTCATCAACATCAAAGAACAGTGACGTCATCAACATCATGTTTGTGATCTCACAAACATCAAAGAGCTGTGATGTCACAAACATCACAGAGCTGTGATGTCATCAACATCAAAGAACAGTGACGTCATCTACATCATGTTTGTGATGTCACAAACATTACAGAGCTGTGATGTCATCAACATCAAAGAACAGTGACGTCATCAACATCAAAGAACTGTGACGTCATCAACATCATGTTTGTGATGTCACAAACATCACAGAGCTGTGATGTCACCAACATCAAAGAGCTGTGATGTCACCAACATCAAAGAGCTGTGATGTCATCAACATCAAAGAACAGTGACGTCATCAACATCATGTTTGTGATGTCACAAACATCACAGAGCTGTAATGTCACCAACATCAAAGAGCTGTGATGTTATCAACATCAAAGAACAGTGACGTCATCAACACCATGTTTGTGATATTACCAACATCAACGAGCTCTGGTGTCACCAACATCAAATATGTGATCTCACCAACATCAAAGAGCTGTGATGTCATCAACATCAAAGAACAGTGACGTCATCAACATCATGTTTGTGATGTCACAAACATCATAGAGCTGTGATGTCACCAACATCAAAGAGCTGTGATGTCATCAACATCAAAGAACAGTGACGTCATCAACATCATGTTTGTGATGTCACAAACATCACAGAGCTGTGATGTCATCAACATCAAAGAACAGTGACGTCATCAACATCAAAGAACTGTGACGTCATCAACATCATGTTTGTAATGTCACAAACATCACAGAGCTGCGATGTCACCAACATCGCAGTGCTGTGATGTCATCAACATCAAAGAACAGTGACATCATCAACATCATGTTTGTGATGTCACAAACATCAAAGAGCTGTGATGTCACCAACATCAAAGAGCTGTGATGTCACCAACATCAAAGAGCTGTAATGTCATCAACATCAAAGAACAGTGACGCCATCAACATCATGATTGTGATGTCACCAACATCAAAGAGCTGTGATGTCATCAACATCAAAGAACAGTGACGTCATCAACATCATGATTGTGATGTCACAAACATCACAGAGCTGTGATGTCACCAACATCAAAGAGCTGTGATGTCATCAATATCAAAGAACAGTGATGTCATCAACATCAAAGAGCTGTGATGTCATCAATATCAAAGAACAGTGATGTCATCAACATCATGTTTGTGATGTCACAAACATCATAGAGCTGTGATGTCACCAACATCAAAGAGCTGTGATGTCATCAACATCAAAGAACAGTGACGTCATCAACATCATGTTTGTGATGTCACAAACATCACAGAGCTGTGATGTCATCAACATCAAAGAACAGTGACGTCATCAACATCAAAGAACTGTGACGTCATCAACATCATGTTTGTAATGTCACAAACATCACAGAGCTGCGATGTCACCAACATCGCAGTGCTGTGATGTCATCAACATCAAAGAACAGTGACATCATCAACATCATGTTTGTGATGTCACAAACATCAAAGAGCTGTGATGTCACCAACATCAAAGAGCTGTGATGTCACCAACATCAAAGCGCTGTAATGTCATCAACATCAAAGAACAGTGACGCCATCAACATCATGATTGTGATGTCACCAACATCAAAGAGCTGTGATGTCATCAACATCAAAGAACAGTGACGTCATCAACATCATGATTGTGATGTCACAAACATCACAGAGCTGTGATGTCATCAACATCAAAGAGCTGTGATGTCATCAACATCAAAGAACAGTGACGTCATCAACACCATGTTTGTGATATTACCAACATCAACGAGCTCTGGTGTCACCAACATCAAATATGTGATCTCACCAACATCAAAGAGCTGTGATGTCATCAACATCAAAGAACAGTGACGTCATCAACATCAAAGAACAGTGACGTCATCAACATCATGTTTGTGATTTTACCAACATCAAAGAGCTCTGGTGTCACCAACATCAAATATGTGATCTCACCAACATCAAAGAGCTGTGATGTCATCAACATCAAAGAACAGTGACGTCATCAACATCATGTTTGTGATGTCACAAACATCACAGAGCTGTGATGTCACCAACATCAAAGAGCTGTGATGTCATCAACATCATGTTTGTGATCTCACAAACATCAAAGAGCTGTGATGTCACCAACATCAAAGAGCTGTGATGTCATCAACATCAAAGAACAGTGACGTCATCTACATCATGTTTGTGATGTCACAAACATCACAGAGCTGTGATGTCATCAACATCAAAGAACAGTGACGTCATCTACATCATGTTTGTGATGTCACAAACATCACAGAGCTGTGAAGTCATCAACATCAAAGAACAGTGACGTCATCAACATCATGTTTGTGATCTCACAAACATCAAAGAGCTGTGATGTCACCAACATCAAAGAGCTGTGATGTCATCAACATCAAAGAACAGTGACGTCATCTACATCATGTTTGTGATGTCACAAACATCACAGAGCTGTGATGTCATCAACATCAAAGAACAGTGACGTCATCTACATCATGTTTGTGATGTCACAAACATCACAGAGCTGTGATGTCATCAACATCAAAGAACAGTGACGTCATCAACATCATGTTTGTGATGTCACAAACATCACAGAGCTGTGATGTCACCAACATCAAAGAGCTGTGATGTCATCAACATCAAAGAACAGTGACGTCATCAACATCATGTTTGTGATGTCACAAACATCACAGAGCTGTAATGTCACCAACATCAAAGAGCTGTGATGTTATCAACATCAAAGAACAGTGACGTCATCAACACCATGTTTGTGATATTACCAACATCAACGAGCTCTGGTGTCACCAACATCAAATATGTGATCTCACCAACATCAAAGAGCTGTGATGTCATCAACATCAAAGAACAGTGACGTCATCAACATCATGTTTGTGATGTCACAAACATCATAGAGCTGTGATGTCACCAACATCAAAGAGCTGTGATGTCATCAACATCAAAGAACAGTGACGTCATCAACATCATGTTTGTGATGTCACAAACATCACAGAGCTGTGATGTCATCAACATCAAAGAACAGTGACGTCATCAACATCAAAGAACTGTGACGTCATCAACATCATGTTTGTAATGTCACAAACATCACAGAGCTGCGATGTCACCAACATCGCAGTGCTGTGATGTCATCAACATCAAAGAACAGTGACATCATCAACATCATGTTTGTGATGTCACAAACATCACAGAGCTGTGATGTCACCAACATCAAATATGTGATCTCACCAACATCAAAGAGCTGTGATGTCATCAACATCAAAGAACAGTGACGTCATCAACATCATGATTGTGATGTCACAAACATCACAGAGCTGTGATGTCACCAACATCAAAGAGCTGTGATGTCATCAACATCAAAGAACAGTGATGTCATCAACATCATGTTTGTGATGTCACAAACATCACAGAGCTGTGATGTCACCAACATCAAAGAGCTGTGATGTCATCAACATCAAAGAACAGTGATGTCATCAACATCAATGTTTGTGATGTCACAAACATCAAAGAAGCTGTGATCCCATCAATATCAAATCTGTGATCTCACCAACATCAAAGAGCTCTGGTGTCATCAACATCGAAGATGCGTGATGTCATCAACATCAAAGAGCTGTGATGTCATCAACATCAAAGAACAGTGACGACATCAACATCATGTTTGTGATGTCACCAACATCAAAGAGCTGTGATGTCATCAACATTGAAGATGCGTGATGTCATCAACATCAAATATGTGATGTCACAAACATCACAGAGCTGGGATGTCATCAACATCAAAGAACAGTGACGTCATCAACATCAAAGAACTGTGACGTCATCAACATCATGTTTGTAATGTCACAAACATCACAGAGCTGTGATGTCATCAACATCAAAGAGCTGTGATGTCATCAACATCAAAGAACAGTGACGTCATCAACACCATGTTTGTGATATTACCAACATCAACGAGCTCTGGTGTCACCAACATCAAATATGTGATCTCACCAACATCAAAGAGCTGTGATGTCATCAACATCAAAGAACAGTGACGTCATCAACATCATGTTTGTGATGTCACAAACATCATGTTTGTGATGTCACAAACATCACAGAGCTGTGATGTCACCAACATCAAAGAGCTGTGATGTCACCAACATCAAAGAGCTGTGATGTCATCAACATCAAAGAACAGTGACGTCATCAACATCAAAGAACTGTGACGTCATCAACATCATGTTTGTAATGTCACCAACATCAAAGAGCTGTGATGTTATCAACATCAAAGAACAGTGACGTCATCAACACCATGTTTGTGATATTACCAACATCAACGAGCTCTGGTGTCACCAACATCAAATATGTGATCTCACCAACATCAAAGAGCTGTGATGTCATCAACATCAAAGAACAGTGACGTCATCAACATCATGTTTGTGATGTCACAAACATCATAGAGCTGTGATGTCACCAACATCAAAGAGCTGTGATGTCATCAACATCAAAGAACAGTGACGTCATCAACATCATGTTTGTGATGTCACAAACATCACAGAGCTGTGATGTCATCAACATCAAAGAACTGTGACGTCATCAACATCATGTTTGTAATGTCACAAACATCACAGAGCTGCGATGTCACCAACATCGCAGTGCTGTGATGTCATCAACATCAAAGAACAGTGACGTCATCAACATCATGTTTGTGATGTCACAAACATCAAAGAGCTGTGATGTCACCAACATCAAAGAACAGTGACGCCATCAACATCATGATTGTGATGTCACAAACATCACAGAGCTGTGATGTCATCAACATCAAATAACAGTGACGTCATCAACACCATGTTTGTGATAATACCAACATCAACGAGCTCTGGTGTCACCAACATCAAATATGTGATCTCACCAACATCAAAGAGCTGTGATGTCATCAACATCAAAGAACAGTGACGTCATCAACATCATGATTGTGATGTCACAAACATCACAGAGCTGTGATGTCACCAACATCAAAGAGCTGTGATATCATCAACATCAAAGAACAGTGATGTCATCAACATCATGTTTGTGATGTCACAAACATCACAGAGCTGTGATGTCACCAACATCAAAGAGCTGTGATGTCATCAACATCAAAGAACAGTGATGTCATCAACATCATGTTTGTGATGTCACAAACATCAAAGAGCTGTGATCCCATCAATATCAAATCTGTGATCTCACCAACATCAAAGAGCTCTGGTGTCATCAACATCGAAGATGCGTGATGTCATCAACATCAAAGAACAGTGACGACATCAACATCATGTTTGTGATGTCACCAACATCAAAGAGCTGTGATGTCATCAACATTGAAGATGCGTGATGTCATCAACATCAAATATGTGATGTCACAAACATCACAGAGCTGGGATGTCATCAACATCAAAGAACAGTGACGTCATCAACATCAAAGAACTGTGACGTCATCAACATCATGTTTGTAATGTCACAAACATCACAGAGCTGTGATGTCATCAACATCAAAGAGCTGTGATGTCATCAACATCAAAGAGCTGTGATGTCATCAACATCAAAGAACAGTGACGTCATCAACACCATGTTTGTGATATTACCAACATCAACGAGCTCTGGTGTCACCAACATCAAAGAGCTGTGATCTCACCAACATCAAAGAGCTGTGATGTCATCAACATCAAAGAACAGTGACGTCATCAACATCATGTTTGTGATTTACCAACATCAAAGAGCTCTGGTGTCACCAACATCAAATATGTGATCTCACCAACATCAAAGAGCTGTGATGTCATCAACATCAAAGAACAGTGACGTCATCAACATCATGTTTGTGATGTCACAAACATCACAGAGCTGTGATGTCACCAACATCAAAGAGCTGTGATGTCATCAACATCAAAGAACAGTGACGTCATCAACATCATGTTTGTGATGTCACAAACATCACAGAGCTGTAATGTCACCAACATCAAAGAGCTGTGATGTTATCAACATCAAAGAACAGTGACGTCATCAACACCATGTTTGTGATATTACCAACATCAACGAGCTCTGGTGTCACCAACATCAAATATGTGATCTCACCAACATCAAAGAGCTGTGATGTCATCAACATCAAAGAACAGTGACGTCATCAACATCATGTTTGTGATGTCACAAACATCATAGAGCTGTGATGTCACCAACATCAAAGAGCTGTGATGTCATCAACATCAAAGAACAGTGACGTCATCAACATCATGTTTGTGATGTCACAAACATCATAGAGCTGTAATGTCACAAACATCACAGAGCTGTGATGTCATCAACATCAAAGAACAGTGACGCCATCAACATCATGATTGTGATGTCACAAACATCACAAAGCTGTGATGTCATCAACATCAAATAACAGTGACGTCATCAACACCATGTTTGTGATAATACCAACATCAACGAGCTCTGGTGTCACCAACATCAAATATGTGATCTCACCAACATCAAAGAGCTGTGATGTCATCAACATCAAAGAACAGTGACGTCATCAACATCATGATTGTGATGTCACAAACATCACAGAGCTGTGATGTCACCAACATCAAAGAGCTGTGATGTCATCAACATCAAAGAACAGTGATGTCATCAACATCATGTTTGTGATGTCACAAACATCACAGAGCTGTGATGTCACCAACATCAAAGAGCTGTGATGTCATCAACATCAAAGAACAGTGATGTCATCAACATCATGTTTGTGATGTCACAAACATCAAAGAGCTGTGATCCCATCAATATCAAATCTGTGATCTCACCAACATCAAAGAGCTCTGGTGTCATCAACATCGAAGATGCGTGATGTCATCAACATCAAAGAGCTGTGATGTCATCAACATCAAAGAACAGTGACGACATCAACATCATGTTTGTGATGTCACCAACATCAAAGAGCTGTGATGTCATCAACATTGAAGATGCGTGATGTCATCAACATCAAATATGTGATGTCACAAACATCACAGAGCTGGGATGTCATCAACATCAAAGAACAGTGACGTCATCAACATCAAAGAACTGTGACGTCATCAACATCATGTTTGTAATGTCACAAACATCACAGAGCTGTGATGTCATCAACATCAAAGAGCTGTGATGTCATCAACATCAAAGAGCTGTGATGTCATCAACATCAAAGAACAGTGACGTCATCAACACCATGTTTGTGATATTACCAACATCAACGAGCTCTGGTGTCACCAACATCAAATATGTGATCTCACCAACATCAAAGAGCTGTGATGTCATCAACATCAAAGAACAGTGACGTCATCAACATCATGTTTGTGATTTTACCAACATCGAAGAGCTCTGGTGTCACCAACATCAAATATGTGATCTCACCAACATCAAAGAGCTGTGATGTCATCAACATCAAAGAACAGTGACGTCATCAACATCATGTTTGTGATGTCACAAACATCACAGAGCTGTGATGTCACCAACATCAAAGAGCTGTGATGTCACCAACATCAAAGAGCTGTGATGTCATCAACATCAAAGAACAGTGACGTCATCAACATCAAAGAACTGTGACGTCATCAACATCATGTTTGTAATGTCACCAACATCAAAGAGCTGTGATGTTATCAACATCAAAGAACAGTGACGTCATCAAGACCATGTTTGTGATATTACCAACATCAACGAGCTCTGGTGTCACCAACATCAAATATGTGATCTCACCAACATCAAAGAGCTGTGATGTCATCAACATCAAAGAACAGTGACGTCATCAACATCATGTTTGTGATGTCACAAACATCATAGAGCTGTGATGTCACCAACATCAAAGAGCTGTGATGTCATCAACATCAAAGAACAGTGACGTCATCAACATCATGTTTGTGATGTCACAAACATCACAGAGCTGTGATGTCATCAACATCAAAGAACTGTGACGTCATCAACATCATGTTTGTAATGTCACAAACATCACAGAGCTGCGATGTCACCAACATCGCAGTGCTGTGATGTCATCAACATCAAAGAACAGTGACGTCATCAACATCATGTTTGTGATGTCACAAACATCAAAGAGCTGTGATGTCACCAACATCAAAGAACAGTGACGCCATCAACATCATGATTGTGATGTCACAAACATCACAGAGCTGTGATGTCATCAACATCAAATAACAGTGACGTCATCAACACCATGTTTGTGATAATACCAACATCAACGAGCTCTGGTGTCACCAACATCAAATATGTGATCTCACCAACATCAAAGAGCTGTGATGTCATCAACATCAAAGAACAGTGACGTCATCAACATCATGATTGTGATGTCACAAACATCACAGAGCTGTGATGTCACCAACATCAAAGAGCTGTGATATCATCAACATCAAAGAACAGTGATGTCATCAACATCATGTTTGTGATGTCACAAACATCACAGAGCTGTGATGTCACCAACATCAAAGAGCTGTGATGTCATCAACATCAAAGAACAGTGATGTCATCAACATCATGTTTGTGATGTCACAAACATCAAAGAGCTGTGATCCCATCAATATCAAATCTGTGATCTCACCAACATCAAAGAGCTCTGGTGTCATCAACATCGAAGATGCGTGATGTCATCAACATCAAAGAACAGTGACGACATCAACATCATGTTTGTGATGTCACCAACATCAAAGAGCTGTGATGTCATCAACATTGAAGATGCGTGATGTCATCAACATCAAATATGTGATGTCACAAACATCACAGAGCTGGGATGTCATCAACATCAAAGAACAGTGACGTCATCAACATCAAAGAACTGTGACGTCATCAACATCATGTTTGTAATGTCACAAACATCACAGAGCTGTGATGTCATCAACATCAAAGAGCTGTGATGTCATCAACATCAAAGAACAGTGACGTCATCAACATCAAAGAACAGTGACGTCATCAACATCATGTTTGTGATTTTACCAACATCAAAGAGCTCTGGTGTCACCAACATCAAATATGTGATCTCACCAACATCAAAGAGCTGTGATGTCATCAACATCAAAGAACAGTGACGTCATCAACATCATGTTTGTGATGTCACAAACATCACAGAGCTGTGATGTCACCAACATCAAAGAGCTGTGATGTCATCAACATCAAAGAACAGTGACGTCATCAACATCATGTTTGTGATGTCACAAACATCACAGAGCTGTAATGTCACCAACATCAAAGAGCTGTGATGTTATCAACATCAAAGAACAGTGACGTCATCAACACCATGTTTGTGATATTACCAACATCAACGAGCTCTGGTGTCACCAACATCAAATATGTGATCTCACCAACATCAAAGAGCTGTGATGTCATCAACATCAAAGAACAGTGACGTCATCAACATCATGTTTGTGATGTCACAAACATCATAGAGCTGTGATGTCACCAACATCAAAGAGCTGTGATGTCATCAACATCAAAGAACAGTGACGTCATCAACATCATGTTTGTGATGTCACAAACATCACAGAGCTGTGATGTCATCAACATCAAAGAACAGTGACGTCATCAACATCAAAGAACTGTGACGTCATCAACATCATGTTTGTAATGTCACAAACATCACAGAGCTGTGATGTCATCAACATCAAAGAACAGTGACGCCATCAACATCATGTTTGTGATGTCACAAACATCAAAGAGCTGTGATGTCACCAACATCAAAGAACAGTGACGCCATCAACATCATGATTGTGATGTCACAAACATCACAGAGCTGTGATGTCATCAACATCAAATAACAGTGACGTCATCAACACCATGTTTGTGATAATACCAACATCAACGAGCTCTGGTGTCACCAACATCAAATATGTGATCTCACCAACATCAAAGAGCTGTGATGTCATCAACATCAAAGAACAGTGACGTCATCAACATCATGATTGTGATGTCACAAACATCACAGAGCTGTGATGTCACCAACATCAAAGAGCTGTGATGTCATCAACATCAAAGAACAGTGATGTCATCAACATCATGTTTGTGATGTCACAAACATCACAGAGCTGTGATGTCACCAACATCAAAGAGCTGTGATGTCATCAACATCAAAGAACAGTGATGTCATCAACATCATGTTTGTGATGTCACAAACATCAAAGAGCTGTGATCCCATCAATATCAAATCTGTGATCTCACCAACATCAAAGAGCTCTGGTGTCATCAACATCGAAGATGCGTGATGTCATCAACATCAAAGAACAGTGACGACATCAACATCATGTTTGTGATGTCACCAACATCAAAGAGCTGTGATGTCATCAACATTGAAGATGCGTGATGTCATCAACATCAAATATGTGATGTCACAAACATCACAGAGCTGGGATGTCATCAACATCAAAGAACAGTGACGTCATCAACATCAAAGAACTGTGACGTCATCAACATCATGTTTGTAATGTCACAAACATCACAGAGCTGTGATGTCATCAACATCAAAGAGCTGTGATGTCATCAACATCAAAGAGCTGTGATGTCATCAACATCAAAGAACAGTGACGTCATCAACACCATGTTTGTGATATTACCAACATCAACGAGCTCTGGTGTCACCAACATCAAAGAGCTGTGATCTCACCAACATCAAAGAGCTGTGATGTCATCAACATCAAAGAACAGTGACGTCATCAACATCAAAGAACAGTGACGTCATCAACATCATGTTTGTGATTTTACCAACATCAAAGAGCTCTGGTGTCACCAACATCAAATATGTGATCTCACCAACATCAAAGAGCTGTGATGTCATCAACATCAAAGAACAGTGACGTCATCAACATCATGTTTGTGATGTCACAAACATCACAGAGCTGTGATGTCACCAACATCAAAGAGCTGTGATGTCATCAACATCAAAGAACAGTGACGTCATCAACATCATGTTTGTGATGTCACAAACATCACAGAGCTGTAATGTCACCAACATCAAAGAGCTGTGATGTTATTAACATCAAAGAACAGTGACGTCATCAACACCATGTTTGTGATATTACCAACATCAACGAGCTCTGGTGTCACCAACATCAAATATGTGATCTCACCAACATCAAAGAGCTGTGATGTCATCAACATCAAAGAACAGTGACGTCATCAACATCATGTTTGTGATGTCACAAACATCATAGAGCTGTGATGTCACCAACATCAAAGAGCTGTGATGTCATCAACATCAAAGAACAGTGACGTCATCAACATCATGTTTGTGATGTCACAAACATCACAGAGCTGTGATGTCATCAACATCAAAGAACAGTGACGTCATCAACATCAAAGAACTGTGACGTCATCAACATCATGTTTGTAATGTCACAAACATCACAGAGCTGTGATGTCATCAACATCAAAGAACAGTGACGCCATCAACATCATGATTGTGATGTCACAAACATCACAAAGCTGTGATGTCATCAACATCAAATAACAGTGACGTCATCAACACCATGTTTGTGATAATACCAACATCAACGAGCTCTGGTGTCACCAACATCAAATATGTGATCTCACCAACATCAAAGAGCTGTGATGTCATCAACATCAAAGAACAGTGACGTCATCAACATCATGACTGTGATGTCACAAACATCACAGAGCTGTGATGTCACCAACATCAAAGAGCTGTGATGTCATCAACATCAAAGAACAGTGATGTCATCAACATCATGTTTGTGATGTCACAAACATCACAGAGCTGTGATGTCACCAACATCAAAGAGCTGTGATGTCATCAACATCAAAGAACAGTGATGTCATCAACATCATGTTTGTGATGTCACAAACATCAAAGAGCTGTGATCCCATCAATATCAAATCTGTGATCTCACCAACATCAAAGAGCTCTGGTGTCATCAACATCGAAGATGCGTGATGTCATCAACATCAAAGAGCTGTGATGTCATCAACATCAAAGAACAGTGACGACATCAACATCATGTTTGTGATGTCACCAACATCAAAGAGCTGTGATGTCATCAACATTTAAGATGCGTGATGTCATCAACATCAAATATGTGATGTCACAAACATCACAGAGCTGGGATGTCATCAACATCAAAGAACAGTGACGTCATCAACATCAAAGAACTGTGACGTCATCAACATCATGTTTGTAATGTCACAAATATCACAGAGCTGTGATGTCATCAACATCAAAGAGCTGTGATGTCATCAACATCAAAGAGCTGTGATGTCATCAACATCAAAGAACAGTGACGTCATCAACACCATGTTTGTGATATTACCAACATCAACGAGCTCTGGTGTCACCAACATCAAATATGTGATCTCACCAACATCAAAGAGCTGTGATGTCATCAACATCAAAGAACAGTGACGTCATCAACATCATGTTTGTGATTTTACCAACATCAAAGAGCTCTGGTGTCACCAACATCAAATATGTGATCTCACCAACATCAAAGAGCTGTGATGTCATCAACATCAAAGAACAGTGACGTCATCAACATCATGTTTGTGATGTCACAAACATCACAGAGCTGTGATGTCACCAACATCAAAGAGCTGTGATGTCATCAACATCAAAGAACAGTGACGTCATCAACATCATGTTTGTGATCTCACAAACATCACAGAGCTGTGATGTCACCAACATCAAAGAGCTGTGATGTCATCAACATCAAAGAACAGTGACGTCATCTACATCATGTTTGTGATGTCACAAACATCACAGAGCTGTGATGTCATCAACATCAAAGAACAGTGACGTCATCTACATCATGTTTGTGATGTCACAAACATCACAGAGCTGTGATGTCATCAACATCAAAGAACAGTGACGTCATCTACATCATGTTTGTGATGTCACAAACATCACAGAGCTGTGATGTCACCAACATCAAAGAGCTGTGATGTCAGCAACATCAAAGAGCTGTGATGTCATCAACATCAAAGAACAGTGACGTCATCTACATCATGTTTGTGATGTCACAAACATCACAGAGCTGTGATGTCATCAACATCAAAGAACAGTGACGTCATCTACATCATGTTTGTGATGTCACAAACATCACAGAGCTGTGATGTCATCAACATCAAAGAACAGTGACGTCATCAACATCAAAGAACTGTGACGTCATCAACATCATGTTTGTGATGTCACAAACATCACAGAGCTGTGATGTCACCAACATCAAAGAGCTGTGATGTCACCAACATCAAAGAGCTGTGATGTCATCAACATCAAAGAACAGTGACGTCATCAACATCATGTTTGTGATGTCACAAACATCACAGAGCTGTAATGTCACCAACATCAAAGAGCTGTGATGTTATCAACATCAAAGAACAGTGACGTCATCAACACCATGTTTGTGATATTACCAACATCAACGAGCTCTGGTGTCACCAACATCAAATATGTGATCTCACCAACATCAAAGAGCTGTGATGTCATCAACATCAAAGAACAGTGACGTCATCAACATCATGTTTGTGATGTCACAAACATCATAGAGCTGTGATGTCACCAACATCAAAGAGCTGTGATGTCATCAACATCAAAGAACAGTGACGTCATCAACATCATGTTTGTGATGTCACAAACATCACAGAGCTGTGATGTCATCAACATCAAAGAACAGTGACGTCATCAACATCAAAGAACTGTGACGTCATCAACATCATGTTTGTAATGTCACAAACATCACAGAGCTGCGATGTCACCAACATCGCAGTGCTGTGATGTCATCAACATCAAAGAACAGTGACATCATCAACATCATGTTTGTGATGTCACAAACATCACAGAGCTGTAATGTCACCAACATCAAAGAGCTGTGATGTTATCAACATCAAAGAACAGTGACGTCATCAACACCATGTTTGTGATATTACCAACATCAACGAGCTCTGGTGTCACCAACATCAAATATGTGATGTCACCAACATCAAAGAGCTGTGATGTCATCAACATCAAAGAACAGTGACGTCATCAACATCATGTTTGTGATGTCACAAACATCACAGAGCTGTGATGTCATCAACATCAAAGAACAGTGACGTCATCAACATCAAAGAACTGTGACGTCATCAACATCATGTTTGTAATGTCACAAACATCACAGAGCTGCGATGTCATCAACATCAAAGAACAGTGACGTCATCAACATCATGTTTGTGATGTCACAAACATCACAGAGCTGTGATGTCACCAACATCAAAGAGCTGTGATGTCACCAACATCAAAGAGCTGTGATGTCATCAACATCAAAGAACAGTGACGTCATCAACATCATGTTTGTGATGTCACAAACATCGCAGTGCTGTGATGTCATCAACATCAAAGAACAGTGACGTCATCAACACCATGTTTGTGATATTACCAACATCAACGAGCTCTGGTGTCACCAACATCAAATATGTGATCTCACCAACATCAAAGAGCTGTGATGTCATCAACATCAAAGAACAGTGACGTCATCAACATCATGTTTGTGATGTCACAAACATCACAGAGCTGTGATGTCACCAACATCAAAGAGCTGTGATGTCATCAACATCAAAGAACAGTGACGTCATCAACATCATGTTTGTAATGTCACAAACATCACAGAGCTGTGATGTCATCAACATCAAAGAACAGTGACGTCATCAACATCAAAGAACTGTGACGTCATCAACATCATGTTTGTGATGTCACAAACATCACAGAGCTGTGATGTCACCAACATCAAAGAGCTGTGATGTCACCAACATCAAAGAGCTGTGATGTCATCAACATCAAAGAACAGTGACGTCATCAACATCATGTTTGTGATGTCACAAACATCACAGAGCTGTAATGTCACCAACGTCAAAGAGCTGTGATGTCATCAACATCAAAGAACAGTGACGTCATCAACATCATGTTTGTGATGTCACAAACATCACAGAGCTGTGATGTCATCAACATCAAAGAACAGTGACGTCATCAACATCAAAGAACTGTGACGTCATCAACATCATGTTTGTAATGTCACAAACATCACAGAGCTGCGATGTCATCAACATCAAAGAACAGTGACGTCATCAACATCATGTTTGTGATGTCACAAACATCACAGAGCTGTGATGTCACCAACATCAAAGAGCTGCGATGTCATCAACATTAAAGAACAGTGACGTCATCAACATCATGTTTGTGATGTTACAAACATCAAAGAGCTGTGATGTCACCAACATCGCAGTGCTGTGATGTCATCAACATCAAAGAACAGTGACGTCATCAACATCATGTTTGTGATGTCACAAACATCAAAGAGCTGTGATGTCACCAACATCAAAGAGCTGTGATGTCACCAACATCAAAGAGCTGTAATGTCATCAACATCAAAGAACAGTGACGTCATCAACATCATGTTTGTGATCTCACAAACATCAAAGAGCTGTGATGTCACCAACATCAAAGAGCTGTGATGTCATCAACATCAAAGAACAGTGACGTCATCTACATCATGTTTGTGATGTCACAAACATCACAGTGCTGTGATGTCATCAACATCAAAGAACAGTGACGTCATCAACATCATGTTTGTGATGTCACAAACATCAAAGAGCTGTGATGTCACCAACATCAAAGAGCTGTGATGTCACCAACATCAAAGAGCTGTAATGTCATCAACATCAAAGAACAGTGACGTCATCAACATCATGTTTGTGATCTCACAAACATCACAGAGCTGTGATGTCACCAACATCAAAGAGCTGTGATGTCATCAACATCAAAGAACAGTGACGTCATCAACATCATGTTTGTGATGTCACAAACATCACAGAGCTGTGATGTCATCAACATCAAAGAACAGTGACGTCATCTACATCATGTTTGTGATGTCACAAACATCACAGAGCTGTGATGTCACCAACATCAAAGAGCTGTGATGTCACCAACATCAAAGAGCTGTGATGTCATCAACATCAAAGAACAGTGACGTCATCTACATCATGTTTGTGATGTCACAAACATCACAGAGCTGTGATGTCATCAACATCAAAGAACAGTGACGTCATCTACATCATGTTTGTGATGTCACAAACATCACAGAGCTGTGATGTCATCAACATCAAAGAACAGTGACGTCATCTACATCATGTTTGTGATGTCACAAACATCACAGAGCTGTGATGTCATCAACATCAAAGAACAGTGACGTCATCAACATCATGTTTGTGATGTCACAAACATCACAGAGCTGTGATGTCATCAACATCAAAGAACAGTGACGTCATCAACATCAAAGAACTGTGACGTCATCAACATCATGTTTGTGATGTCACAAACATCACAGAGCTGTGATGTCACCAACATCAAAGAGCTGTGATGTCACCAACATCAAAGAGCTGTGATGTCATCAACATCAAAGAACAGTGACGTCATCAACATCATGTTTGTGATGTCACAAACATCACAGAGCTGTAATGTCACCAACATCAAAGAGCTGTGATGTTATCAACATCAAAGAGCTGTGATGTCATCAACATCAAAGAACAGTGACGTCATCTACATCATGTTTGTGATGTCACAAACATCACAGAGCTGTGATGTCATCAACATCAAAGAACAGTGACGTCATCTACATCATGTTTGTGATGTCACAAACATCACAGAGCTGTGATGTCATCAACATCAAAGAACAGTGACGTCATCAACATCATGTTTGTGATGTCACAAACATCACAGAGCTGTGATGTCATCAACATCAAAGAACAGTGACGTCATCTACATCATGTTTGTGATGTCACAAACATCACAGAGCTGTGATGTCACCAACATCAAAGAGCTGTGATGTCACCAACATCAAAGAGCTGTGATGTCATCAACATCAAAGAACAGTGACGTCATCTACATCATGTTTGTGATGTCACAAACATCACAGAGCTGTGATGTCATCAACATCAAAGAACAGTGACGTCATCTACATCATGTTTGTGATGTCACAAACATCACAGAGCTGTGATGTCATCAACATCAAAGAACAGTGACGTCATCAACATCAAAGAACTGTGACGTCATCAACATCATGTTTGTGATGTCACAAACATCACAGAGCTGTGATGTCACCAACATCAAAGAGCTGTGATGTCAACAACATCAAAGAGCTGTGATGTCATCAACATCAAAGAACAGTGACGTCATCAACATCATGTTTGTGATGTCACAAACATCACAGAGCTGTAATGTCACCAACATCAAAGAGCTGTGATGTTATCAACATCAAAGAACAGTGACGTCATCAACACCATGTTTGTGATATTACCAACATCAACGAGCTCTGGTGTCACCAACATCAAATATGTGATGTGACCAACATCAAAGAGCTGTGATGTCATCAACATCAAAGAACAGTGACGTCATCAACATCATGTTTGTGATGTCACAAACATCACAGAGCTGTGATGTCATCAACATCAAAGAACAGTGACGTCATCAACATCAAAGAACTGTGACGTCATCAACATCATGTTTGTAATGTCACAAACATCACAGAGCTGCGATGTCATCAACATCAAAGAACAGTGACGTCATCAACATCATGTTTGTGATGTCACAAACATCACAGAGCTGTGATGTCACCAACATCAAAGAGCTGTGATGTCACCAACATCAAAGAGCTGTGATGTCATCAACATCAAAGAACAGTGACGTCATCAACATCATGTTTGTGATGTCACAAACATCGCAGTGCTGTGATGTCATCAACATCAAAGAACAGTGACGTCATCAACACCATGTTTGTGATATTACCAACATCAACGAGCTCTGGTGTCACCAACATCAAATATGTGATCTCACCAACATCAAAGAGCTGTGATGTCATCAACATCAAAGAACAGTGACGTCATCAACATCATGTTTGTGATGTCACAAACATCACAGAGCTGTGATGTCACCAACATCAAAGAGCTGTGATGTCATCAACATCAAAGAACAGTGACGTCATCAACATCATGTTTGTGATGTCACAAACATCACAGAGCTGTGATGTCATCAACATCAAAGAACAGTGACGTCATCAACATCAAAGAACTGTGACGTCATCAACATCATGTTTGTGATGTCACAAACATCACAGAGCTGTGATGTCACCAACATCAAAGAGCTGTGATGTCACCAACATCAAAGAGCTGTGATGTCATCAACATCAAAGAACAGTGACGTCATCAACATCATGTTTGTGATGTCACAAACATCACAGAGCTGTAATGTCACCAACGTCAAAGAGCTGTGATGTTATCAACATCAAAGAACAGTGACGTCATCAACACCATGTTTGTGATATTACCAACATCAACGAGCTCTGGTGTCACCAACATCAAATATGTGATCTCACCAACATCAAAGAGCTGTGATGTCATCAACATCAAAGAACAGTGACGTCATCAACATCATGTTTGTGATGTCACAAACATCACAGAGCTGTGATGTCATCAACATCAAAGAACAGTGACGTCATCAACATCAAAGAACTGTGACGTCATCAACATCATGTTTGTAATGTCACAAACATCACAGAGCTGCGATGTCATCAACATCAAAGAACAGTGACGTCATCAACATCATGTTTGTGATGTCACAAACATCACAGAGCTGTGATGTCACCAACATCAAAGAGCTGCGATGTCATCAACATCAAAGAACAGTGACGTCATCAACATCATGTTTGTGATGTTACAAACATCAAAGAGCTGTGATGTCACCAACATCGCAGTGCTGTGATGTCATCAACATCAAAGAACAGTGACGTCATCAACATCATGTTTGTGATGTCACAAACATCAAAGAGCTGTAATGTCATCAACATCAAAGAACAGTGACGCCATCAACATCATGATTGTGATGTCACAAACATCACAGAGCTGTGATGTCATCAACATCAAATAACAGTGACGTCATCAACACCATGTTTGTGATATTACCAACATCAACGAGCTCTGGTGTCACCAACATCAAATATGTGATCTCACCAACATCAAAGAGCTGTGATGTCATCAACATCAAAGAACAGTGACGTCATCAACATCATTATTGTGATGTCACAAACATCACAGAGCTGTGGTGTCACCAACATCAAAGAGCTGTGATGTCATCAACATCAAAGAACAGTGATGTCATCAACATCATGTTTGTGATGTCACAAACATCATGTTTGTGATGTCACAAACATCACAGAGCTGTGATGTCACCAACATCAAAGAGCTGTGATGTCATCAACATCAAAGAACAGTGATGTCATCAACATCATGTTTGTGATGTCACAAACATCATAGAGCTGTGATGTCACTAACATCAAAGAGCTGTGATGTCATCAACATCAAAGAACAGTGACGTCATCAACACCATGTTTGTTATATTACCAACATCACAGAGCTGTGATGTCATCAACATCAAAGAGCAGTGACGTCATCAACATCAAAGAACAGTGACGTCATCAACAGCATGTTTGTGATGTCACAAACATCACAGAGCTGTGATGTCACCAACATCAAAGAGCTGTGATCTCATCAACATCAAATCTGTGATCTGACCAACATCAAAGAGGTCTGGTGTCATCAACATCGAAGATGCGTGATGTCATCAACATCAAATATGTGATCTCACCAACATCAAAGAGCTCTGGTGGCATCAACATCCAAGATGTGTGATGTCATCAACATCAAATTTGTGATCTCACCAACATCAAAGAGCTGTGATCCCATCAATATCAAATCTGTGATCTTACCAACATCAAAGAGCTCTGGTGTCATCAACATCGAAGATGCGTGATGTCATCAACATCGAAGATGCGTGATGTCATCAACATCAAAGAGCTGTGATGTCATCAACATCAAAGAACAGTGACGACACCAACATCATGTTTGTGATGTCACCAACATCAAAGAGCTGTGATTTCATCAACATCGAAGATGCGTGATGTCATCAACATCAAATATGTGATGTCACAAACATCACAGAGCTGTGATGTCATCAACATCAAAGAACAGTGACGTCATCAACATCAAAGAACTGTGACGTCAACATCATGTTTGTAATGTCACAAACATCACATAGCTGTGATGTCATCAACATCAAAGAACAGTGACGTCATCTACATCATGTTTGTGATGTCACAAACATCACAGAGCTGTGATGTCATCAACATCAAAGAACAGTGACGTCATCAACATCATGTTTGTGATCTCACAAACATCAAAGAGCTGTGATGTCACCAACATCAAAGAGCTGTGATGTCATCAACATCAAAGAACAGTGACGTCATCTACATCATGTTTGTGATGTCACAAACATCACAGAGCTGTGATGTCATCAACATCAAAGAACAGTGACGTCATCTACATCATGTTTGTGATGTCACAAACATCACAGAGCTGTGATGTCATCAACATCAAAGAACAGTGACGTCATCAACATCAAAGAACTGTGACGTCATCAACATCATGTTTGTGATGTCACAAACATCACAGAGCTGTGATGTCACCAACATCAAGGAGCTGTGATGTCACCAACATCAAAGAGCTGTGATGTCATCAACATCAAAGAACAGTGACGTCATCAACATCAAAGAACAGTGACGTCATCTACATCATGTTTGTGATGTCACAAACATCACAGAGCTGTGATGTCATCAACATCAAAGAACAGTGACGTCATCAACATCATGTTTGTGATCTCACAAACATCAAAGAGCTGTGATGTCACCAACATCAAAGAGCTGTGATGTCATCAACATCAAAGAACAGTGACGTCATCAACATCATGTTTGTGATGTCACAAACATCACAGAGCTGTAATGTCACCAACATCAAAGAGCTGTGATGTTATCAACATCAAAGAACAGTGACGTCATCAACACCATGTTTGTGATATTATCAACATCAACGAGCTCTGGTGTCACCAACATCAAATATGTGATCTCACCAACATCAAAGAGCTGTGATGTCATCAACATCAAAGAACAGTGACGTCATCAACATCATGTTTGTGATGTCACAAACATCACAGAGCTGTGATGTCACCAACATCAAAGAGCTGTGATGTCATCAACATCAAAGAACACTGACGTCATCAACATCATGTTTGTGATGTTACAAACATCAAAGAGCTGTGATGTCACCAACATCGCAGTGCTGTGATGTCATCAACATCAAAGAACAGTGACGTCATCAACATCATGTTTGTGATGTCACAAACATCAAAGAGCTGTGATGTCACCAACATCAAAGAGCTGTGATGTCACCAACATCAAAGAGCTGTAATGTCATCAACATCAAAGAACAGTGACGCCATCAACATCATGATTTTGATGTCACAAACATCACAGAGCTGTTATGTCATCAACATCAAATAACAGTGACGTCATCAACACCATGTTTGTGATATTACCAACATCAACGAGCTCTGGTGTCACCAACATCAAATATGTGATCTCACCAACATCAAAGAGCTGTGATGTCATCAACATCAAAGAACAGTGACGTCATCAACATCATGATTGTGATGTCACAAACATCACAGAGCTGTGGTGTCACCAACATCAAAGAGCTGTGATGTCATCAACATCAAAGAACAGTGATGTCATCAACATCATGTTTGTGATCTCACAAACATCAAAGAGCTGTGATGTCACCAACATCAAAGAGCTGTGATGTCATCAACATCAAAGAACAGTGACGTCATCTACATCATGTTTGTGGTGTCACAAACATCACAGAGCTGTGATGTCATCAACATCAAAGAACAGTGACGTCATCTACATCATGTTTGTGGTGTCGCAAACATCACAGAGCTGTGATGTCATCAACATCAAAGAACAGTGACGTCATCAACATCATGTTTGTGATGTCACAAACATCACAGAGCTGTGATGTCATCAACATCAAAGAACAGTGACGTCATCTACATCATGTTTGTGATGTCACAAACATCACAGAGCTGTGATGTCACCAACATCAAAGAGCTGTGATGTCACCAACATCAAAGAGCTGTGATGTCATCAACATCAAAGAACAGTGACGTCATCTACATCATGTTTGTGATGTCACAAACATCACAGAGCTGTGATGTCATCAACATCAAAGAACAGTGACGTCATCTACATCATGTTTGTGATGTCACAAACATCACAGAGCTGTGATGTCATCAACATCAAAGAACAGTGACGTCATCAACATCAAAGAACTGTGACGTCATCAACATCATGTTTGTGATGTCACAAACATCACAGAGCTGTGATGTCACCAACATCAAAGAGCTGTGATGTCACCAACATCAAAGAGCTGTGATGTCATCAACATCAAAGAACAGTGACGTCATCAACATCATGTTTGTGATGTCACAAACATCACAGAGCTGTAATGTCACCAACATCAAAGAGCTGTGATGTTATCAACATCAAAGAACAGTGACGTCATCAACACCATGTTTGTGATATTACCAACATCAACGAGCTCTGGTGTCACCAACATCAAATATGTGATGTCACCAACATCAAAGAGCTGTGATGTCATCAACATCAAAGAACAGTGACGTCATCAACATCATGTTTGTGATGTCACAAACATCACAGAGCTGTGATGTCATCAACATCAAAGAACAGTGACGTCATCAACATCAAAGAACTGTGACGTCATCAACATCATGTTTGTAATGTCACAAACATCACAGAGCTGCGATGTCATCAACATCAAAGAACAGTGACGTCATCAACATCATGTTTGTGATGTCACAAACATCACAGGGCTGTGATGTCACCAACATCAAAGAGCTGTGATGTCACCAACATCAAAGAGCTGTGATGTCATCAACATCAAAGAACAGTGACGTCATCAACATCATGTTTGTGATGTCACAAACATCGCAGTGCTGTGATGTCATCAACATCAAAGAACAGTGACGTCATCAACACCATGTTTGTGATATTACCAACATCAACGAGCTCTGGTGTCACCAACATCAAATATGTGATCTCACCAACATCAAAGAGCTGTGATGTCATCAACATCAAAGAACAGTGACGTCATCAACATCATGTTTGTGATGTCACAAACATCACAGAGCTGTGATGTCACCAACATCAAAGAGCTGTGATGTCATCAACATCAAAGAACAGTGACGTCATCAACATCATGTTTGTGATGTCACAAACATCACAGAGCTGTGATGTCATCAACATCAAAGAACAGTGACGTCATCAACATCAAAGAACAGTGACGTCGTCAACATCATGTTTGTGATGTCACAAACATCACAGAGCTGTAATGTCACCAACGTCAAAGAGCTGTGATGTTATCAACATCAAAGAACAGTGACGTCATCAACACCATGTTTGTGATATTACCAACATCAACGAGCTCTGGTGTCACCAACATCAAATATGTGATCTCACCAACATCAAAGAGCTGTGATGTCATCAACATCAAAGAACAGTGACGTCATCAACATCATGTTTGTGATGTCACAAACATCACAGAGCTGTGATGTCATCAACATCAAAGAACAGTGACGTCATCAACATCAAAGAACTGTGACGTCATCAACATCATGTTTGTAATGTCACAAACATCACAGAGCTGCGATGTCATCAACATCAAAGAACAGTGACGTCATCAACATCATGTTTGTGATGTCACAAACATCACAGAGCTGTGATGTCACCAACATCAAAGAGCTGCGATGTCATCAACATCAAAGAACAGTGACGTCATCAACATCATGTTTGTGATGTTACAAACATCAAAGAGCTGTGATGTCACCAACATCGCAGTGCTGTGATGTCATCAACATCAAAGAACAGTGACGTCATCAACATCATGTTTGTGATGTCACAAACATCAAAGAGCTGTGATGTCACCAACATCAAAGAGCTGTAATGTCATCAACATCAAAGAACAGTGACGCCATCAACATCATGATTGTGATGTCACAAACATCACAGAGCTGTGATGTCATCAACATCAAATAACAGTGACGTCATCAACACCATGTTTGTGATATTACCAACATCAACGAGCTCTGGTGTCACCAACATCAAATATGTGATCTCACCAACATCAAAGAGCTGTGATGTCATCAACATCAAAGAACAGTGACGTCATCAACATCATGTTTGTGATGTCACAAACATCACAGGGCTGTGATGTCACCAACATCAAAGAGCTGTGATCTCACCAACATCAAAGAGCTGTGATCCCATCAATATCAAATCTGTGATCTCACCAACATCAAAGAGCTCTGGTGTCATCAACATCGAAGATGCGTGATGTCATCAACATCAAAGAGCTGTGATGTCATCAACATCAAAGAACAGTGACGACATCAACATCATGTTTGTGATGTCACCAACATCAAAGAGCTGTGATTTCATCAACATCGAAGATGCGTGATGTCATCAACATCAAATATGTGATGTCACAAACATCACAGAGCTGTGATGTCATCAACATCAAAGAACAGTGACGTCATCAACATCAAAGAACTGTGACGTCAACATCATGTTTGTAATGTCACAAACATCACAGAGCTGTGATGTCATCAACATCAAAGAACAGTGACGTCATCTACATCATGTTTGTGATGTCACAAACATCACAGAGCTGTGATGTCATCAACATCAAAGAACAGTGACGTCATCAACATCATGTTTGTGATGTCACAAACATCACAGAGCTGTGATGTCATCAACATCAAAGAACAGTGACGTCATCTACATCATGTTTGTGATGTCACAAACATCACAGAGCTGTGATGTCATCAACATCAAAGAACAGTGACGTCATCTACATCATGTTTGTGATGTCACAAACATCACAGAGCTGTGATGTCATCAACATCAAAGAACAGTGACGTCATCAACATCAAAGAACTGTGACGTCATCAACATCATGTTTGTGATGTCACAAACATCACAGAGCTGTGATGTCACCAACATCAAGGAGCTGTGATGTCACCAACATCAAAGAGCTGTGATGTCATCAACATCAAAGAACAGTGACGTCATCAACATCATGTTTGTGATGTCACAAACATCACAGAGCTGTAATGTCACCAACATCAAAGAGCTGTGATGTTATCAACATCAAAGAACAGTGACGTCATCAACACCATGTTTGTGATATTACCAACATCAACGAGCTCTGGTGTCACCAACATCAAATATGTGATCTCACCAACATCAAAGAGCTGTGATGTCATCAACATCAAAGAACAGTGACGTCATCAACATCATGTTTGTGATGTCACAAACATCACAGAGCTGTGATGTCACCAACATCAAAGAGCTGTGATGTCATCAACATCAAAGAACAGTGACGTCATCAACATCATGTTTGTGATGTCACAAACATCAAAGAGCTGTGATGTCACCAACATCGCAGTGCTGTGATGTCATCAACACCATGTTTGTGATATTACCAACATCAACGAGCTCTGGTGTCACCAACATCAAATATGTGATCTCACCAACATCAAATAGCTGTGATGTCATCAACATCAAAGAACAGTGACGTCATCAACATCATGTTTGTGATGTCACAAACATCACAGAGCTGTAATGTCACCAACATCAAAGAGCTGTGATGTTATCAACATCAAAGAACAGTGACGTCATCAACACCATGTTTGTGATATTACCAACATCAACGAGCTCTGGTGTCACCAACATCAAATATGTGATCTCACCAACATCAAAGAGCTGTGATGTCATCAACATCAAAGAACAGTGACGTCATCAACATCATGTTTGTGATGTCACAAACATCACAGAGCTGTGATGTCACCAACATCAAAGAGCTGTGATGTCATCAACATCAAAGAACAGTGACGTCATCAACATCATGTTTGTGATGTCACAAACATCAAAGAGCTGTGATGTCACCAACATCGCAGTGCTGTGATGTCATCAACACCATGTTTGTGATATTACCAACATCAACGAGCTCTGGTGTCACCAACATCAAATATGTGATCTCACCAACATCAAAGAGCTGTGATGTCATCAACATCAAAGAACAGTGACGTCATCAACATCATGTTTGTGATGTCACAAACATCACAGAGCTGTGATGTCACCAACATCAAAGAGCTGTGATGTCATCAACATCAAAGAACAGTGACGTCATCAACATCATGTTTGTGATGTCACAAACATCACAGAGCTGTGATTTCATCAACATCGAAGATGCGTGATGTCATCAACATCAAATATGTGATGTCACAAACATCACAGAGCTGTGATGTCATCAACATCAAAGAACAGTGACGTCATCAACATCAAAGAACTGTGACGTCAACATCATGTTTGTAATGTCACAAACATCACATAGCTGTGATGTCATCAACATCAAAGAACAGTGACGTCATCTACATCATGTTTGTGATGTCACAAACATCACAGAGCTGTGATGTCATCAACATCAAAGAACAGTGACGTCATCAACATCATGTTTGTGATCTCACAAACATCAAAGAGCTGTGATGTCACCAACATCAAAGAGCTGTGATGTCATCAACATCAAAGAACAGTGACGTCATCTACATCATGTTTGTGATGTCACAAACATCACAGAGCTGTGATGTCATCAACATCAAAGAACAGTGACGTCATCTACATCATGTTTGTGATGTCACAAACATCACAGAGCTGTGATGTCATCAACATCAAAGAACAGTGACGTCATCAACATCAAAGAACTGTGACGTCATCAACATCATGTTTGTGATGTCACAAACATCACAGAGCTGTGATGTCACCAACATCAAGGAGCTGTGATGTCACCAACATCAAAGAGCTGTGATGTCATCAACATCAAAGAACAGTGACGTCATCAACATCAAAGAACAGTGACGTCATCTACATCATGTTTGTGATGTCACAAACATCACAGAGCTGTGATGTCATCAACATCAAAGAACAGTGACGTCATCAACATCATGTTTGTGATCTCACAAACATCAAAGAGCTGTGATGTCACCAACATCAAAGAGCTGTGATGTCATCAACATCAAAGAACAGTGACGTCATCAACATCATGTTTGTGATGTCACAAACATCACAGAGCTGTAATGTCACCAACATCAAAGAGCTGTGATGTTATCAACATCAAAGAACAGTGACGTCATCAACACCATGTTTGTGATATTATCAACATCAACGAGCTCTGGTGTCACCAACATCAAATATGTGATCTCACCAACATCAAAGAGCTGTGATGTCATCAACATCAAAGAACAGTGACGTCATCAACATCATGTTTGTGATGTCACAAACATCACAGAGCTGTGATGTCACCAACATCAAAGAGCTGTGATGTCATCAACATCAAAGAACAGTGACGTCATCAACATCATGTTTGTGATGTCACAAACATCAAAGAGCTGTGATGTCACCAACATCGCAGTGCTGTGATGTCATCAACACCATGTTTGTGATATTACCAACATCAACGAGCTCTGGTGTCACCAACATCAAATATGTGATCTCACCAACATCAAAGAGCTGTGATGTCATCAACATCAAAGAACAGTGACGTCATCAACATCATGTTTGTGATGTCACAAACATCACAGAGCTGTGATGTCACCAACATCAAAGAGCTGTGATGTCATCAACATCAAAGAACAGTGACGTCATCAACATCATGTTTGTGATGTCACAAACATCACAGAGCTGTGATGTCATCAACATCAAAGAACAGTGACGTCATCAACATCAAAGAACTGTGACGTCATCAACATCATGTTTGTGATGTCACAAACATCACAGAGCTGTGATGTCACCAACATCAAAGAGCTGTGATGTCACCAACATCAAAGAGCTGTGATGTCATCAACATCAAAGAACAGTGACGTCATCAACATCATGTTTGTGATGTCACAAACATCACAGAGCTGTAATGTCACCAACATCAAAGAGCTGTGATGTTATCAACATCAAAGAACAGTGACGTCCTCAACACCATGTTTGTGATATTACCAACATCAACGAGCTCTGGTGTCACCAACATCAAATATGTGATCTCACCAACATCAAAGAGCTGTGATGTCATCAACATCAAAGAACAGTGACGTCATCAACATCATGTTTGTGATGTCACAAACATCACAGAGCTGTGATGTCATCAACATCAAAGAACTGTGACGTCATCAACATCATGTTTGTAATGTCACAAACATCACAGAGCTGCGATGTCATCAACATCAAAGAACAGTGACGTCATCAACATCATGTTTGTGATGTCACAAACATCACAGAGCTGTGATGTCACCAACATCAAAGAGCTGCGATGTCATCAACATCAAAGAACAGTGACGTCATCAACATCATGTTTGTGATGTTACAAACATCAAAGAGCTGTGATGTCACCAACATCGCAGTGCTGTGATGTCATCAACATCAAAGAACAGTGACGTCATCAACATCATGTTTGTGATGTCACAAACATCAAAGAGCTGTGATGTCACCAACATCAAAGAGCTGTGATGTCACCAACATCAAAGAGCTGTAATGTCATCAACATCAAAGAACAGTGACGCCATCAACATCATGATTGTGATGTCACAAACATCACAGAGCTGTTATGTCATCAACATCAAATAACAGTGACGTCATCAACACCATGTTTGTGATATTACCAACATCAACGAGCTCTGGTGTCACCAACATCAAATATGTGATCTCACCAACATCAAAGAGCTGTGATGTCATCAACATCAAAGAACAGTGACGTCATCAACATCATGATTGTGATGTCACAAACATCACAGAGCTGTGGTGTCACCAACATCAAAGAGCTGTGATGTCATCAACATCAAAGAACAGTGATGTCATCAACATCATGTTTGTGATCTCACAAACATCAAAGAGCTGTGATGTCACCAACATCAAAGAGCTGTGATGTCATCAACATCAAAGAACAGTGACGTCATCTACATCATGTTTGTGGTGTCACAAACATCACAGAGCTGTGATGTCATCAACATCAAAGAACAGTGACGTCATCTACATCATGTTTGTGGTGTCGCAAACATCACAGAGCTGTGATGTCATCAACATCAAAGAACAGTGACGTCATCAACATCATGTTTGTGATGTCACAAACATCACAGAGCTGTGATGTCATCAACATCAAAGAACAGTGACGTCATCTACATCATGTTTGTGATGTCACAAACATCACAGAGCTGTGATGTCACCAACATCAAAGAGCTGTGATGTCACCAACATCAAAGAGCTGTGATGTCATCAACATCAAAGAACAGTGACGTCATCAACATCATGTTTGTGATGTCACAAACATCACAGGGCTGTGATGTCATAAACATCAAAGAACAGTGACGTCATCAACATCATGTTTGTGATGTCACAAACATCACAGAGCTGTGATGTCATCAACATCAAAGAACAGTGACGTCATCAACATCAAAGAACTGTGACGTCATCAACATCATGTTTGTGATGTCACAAACATCACAGAGCTGTGATGTCACCAACATCAAAGAGCTGTGATGTCACCAACATCAAAGAGCTGTGATGTCATCAACATCAAAGAACAGTGACGTCATCAACATCATGTTTGTGATGTCACAAACATCACAGAGCTGTAATGTCACCAACATCAAAGAGCTGTGATGTTATCAACATCAAAGAACAGTGACGTCATCAACACCATGTTTGTGATATTACCAACATCAACGAGCTCTGGTGTCACCAACATCAAATATGTGATGTCACCAACATCAAAGAGCTGTGATGTCATCAACATCAAAGAACAGTGACGTCATCAACATCATGTTTGTGATGTCACAAACATCACAGAGCTGTGATGTCATCAACATCAAAGAACAGTGACGTCATCAACATCAAAGAACTGTGACGTCATCAACATCATGTTTGTAATGTCACAAACATCACAGAGCTGCGATGTCATCAACATCAAAGAACAGTGACGTCATCAACATCATGTTTGTGATGTCACAAACATCACAGAGCTGTGATGTCACCAACATCAAAGAGCTGTGATGTCACCAACATCAAAGAGCTGTGATGTCATCAACATCAAAGAACAGTGACGTCATCAACATCATGTTTGTGATGTCACAAACATCGCAGTGCTGTGATGTCATCAACATCAAAGAACAGTGACGTCATCAACACCATGTTTGTGATATTACCAACATCAACGAGCTCTGGTGTCACCAACATCAAATATGTGATCTCACCAACATCAAAGAGCTGTGATGTCATCAACATCAAAGAACAGTGACGTCATCAACATCATGTTTGTGATGTCACAAACATCACAGAGCTGTGATGTCACCAACATCAAAGAGCTGTGATGTCATCAACATCAAAGAACAGTGACGTCATCAACATCATGTTTGTGATGTCACAAACATCACAGAGCTGTGATGTCATCAACATCAAAGAACAGTGACGTCATCAACATCAAAGAACTGTGACGTCATCAACATCATGTTTGTGATGTCACAAACATCACAGAGCTGTGATGTCACCAACATCAAAGAGCTGTGATGTCACCAACATCAAAGAGCTGTGATGTCATCAACATCAAAGAACAGTGACGTCGTCAACATCATGTTTGTGATGTCACAAACATCACAGAGCTGTAATGTCACCAACGTCAAAGAGCTGTGATGTTATCAACATCAAAGAACAGTGACGTCATCAACACCATGTTTGTGATATTACCAACATCAACGAGCTCTGGTGTCACCAACATCAAATATGTGATCTCACCAACATCAAAGAGCTGTGATGTCATCAACATCAAAGAACAGTGACGTCATCAACATCATGTTTGTGATGTCACAAACATCACAGAGCTGTGATGTCATCAACATCAAAGAACAGTGACGTCATCAACATCAAAGAACTGTGACGTCATCAACATCATGTTTGTAATGTCACAAACATCACAGAGCTGCGATGTCATCAACATCAAAGAACAGTGACGTCATCAACATCATGTTTGTGATGTCACAAACATCACAGAGCTGTGATGTCACCAACATCAAAGAGCTGCGATGTCATCAACATCAAAGAACAGTGACGTCATCAACATCATGTTTGTGATGTTACAAACATCAAAGAGCTGTGATGTCACCAACATCGCAGTGCTGTGATGTCATCAACATCAAAGAACAGTGACGTCATCAACATCATGTTTGTGATGTCACAAACATCAAAGAGCTGTGATGTCACCAACATCAAAGAGCTGTAATGTCATCAACATCAAAGAACAGTGACGCCATCAACATCATGATTGTGATGTCACAAACATCACAGAGCTGTGATGTCATCAACATCAAATAACAGTGACGTCATCAACACCATGTTTGTGATATTACCAACATCAACGAGCTCTGGTGTCACCAACATCAAATATGTGATCTCACCAACATCAAAGAGCTGTGATGTCATCAACATCAAAGAACAGTGACGTCATCAACATCATGTTTGTGATGTCACAAACATCACAGAGCTGTGGTGTCACCAACATCAAAGAGCTGTGATGTCATCAACATCAAAGAACAGTGATGTCATCAACATCATGTTTGTGATGTCACAAACATAATGTTTGTGATGTCACAAACATCACAGAGCTGTGATGTCACCAACATCAAAGAGCTGTGATGTCATCAACATCAAAGAACAGTGATGTCATCAACATCATGTTTGTGATGTCACAAACATCATAGAGCTGTGATGTCATCAACATCAAAGAACAGTGACGTCATCAACACCATGTTTGTTATATTACCAACATCACAGAGCTGTGATGTCATCAACATCAAAGAGCAGTGACGTCATCAACATCAAAGAACAGTGACGTCATCAACAGCATGTTTGTGATGTCACAAACATCACAGAGCTGTGATGTCACCAACATCAAAGAGCTGTGATCTCATCAACATCAAATCTGTGATCTGACCAACATCAAAGAGGTCTGGTGTCATCAACATCGAAGATGCGTGATGTCATCAACATCAAATATGTGATCTCACCAACATCAAAGAGCTCTGGTGGCATCAACATCCAAGATGTGTGATGTCATCAACATCAAATTTGTGATCTCACCAACATCAAAGAGCTGTGATCCCATCAATATCAAATCTGTGATCTCACCAACATCAAAGAGCTCTGGTGTCATCAACATCGAAGATGCGTGATGTCATCAACATCAAAGAGCTGTGATGTCATCAACATCAAAGAACAGTGACGACATCAACATCATGTTTGTGATGTCACCAACATCAAAGAGCTGTGATTTCATCAACATCGAAGATGCGTGATGTCATCAACATCAAATATGTGATGTCACAAACATCACAGAGCTGTGATGTCATCAACATCAAAGAACAGTGACGTCATCAACATCAAAGAACTGTGACGTCAACATCATGTTTGTAATGTCACAAACATCACAGAGCTGTGATGTCATCAACATCAAAGAACAGTGACGTCATCTACATCATGTTTGTGATGTCACAAACATCACAGAGCTGTGATGTCATCAACATCAAAGAACAGTGACGTCATCAACATCATGTTTGTGATGTCACAAACATCACAGAGCTGTGATGTCATCAACATCAAAGAACAGTGACGTCATCTACATCATGTTTGTGATGTCACAAACATCACAGAGCTGTGATGTCATCAACATCAAAGAACAGTGACGTCATCTACATCATGTTTGTGATGTCACAAACATCACAGAGCTGTGATGTCATCAACATCAAAGAACAGTGACGTCATCAACATCAAAGAACTGTGACGTCATCAACATCATGTTTGTGATGTCACAAACATCACAGAGCTGTGATGTCACCAACATCAAGGAGCTGTGATGTCACCAACATCAAAGAGCTGTGATGTCATCAACATCAAAGAACAGTGACGTCATCAACATCATGTTTGTGATGTCACAAACATCACAGAGCTGTAATGTCACCAACATCAAAGAGCTGTGATGTTATCAACATCAAAGAACAGTGACGTCATCAACACCATGTTTGTGATATTACCAACATCAACGAGCTCTGGTGTCACCAACATCAAATATGTGATCTCACCAACATCAAAGAGCTGTGATGTCATCAACATCAAAGAACAGTGACGTCATCAACATCATGTTTGTGATGTCACAAACATCACAGAGCTGTGATGTCACCAACATCAAAGAGCTGTGATGTCATCAACATCAAAGAACAGTGACGTCATCAACATCATGTTTGTGATGTCACAAACATCACAGAGCTGTGATTTCATCAACATCGAAGATGCGTGATGTCATCAACATCAAATATGTGATGTCACAAACATCACAGAGCTGTGATGTCATCAACATCAAAGAACAGTGACGTCATCAACATCAAAGAACTGTGACGTCAACATCATGTTTGTAATGTCACAAACATCACATAGCTGTGATGTCATCAACATCAAAGAACAGTGACGTCATCTACATCATGTTTGTGATGTCACAAACATCACAGAGCTGTGATGTCATCAACATCAAAGAACAGTGACGTCATCAACATCATGTTTGTGATCTCACAAACATCAAAGAGCTGTGATGTCACCAACATCAAAGAGCTGTGATGTCATCAACATCAAAGAACAGTGACGTCATCTACATCATGTTTGTGATGTCACAAACATCACAGAGCTGTGATGTCATCAACATCAAAGAACAGTGACGTCATCTACATCATGTTTGTGATGTCACAAACATCACAGAGCTGTGATGTCATCAACATCAAAGAACAGTGACGTCATCAACATCAAAGAACTGTGACGTCATCAACATCATGTTTGTGATGTCACAAACATCACAGAGCTGTGATGTCACCAACATCAAGGAGCTGTGATGTCACCAACATCAAAGAGCTGTGATGTCATCAACATCAAAGAACAGTGACGTCATCAACATCAAAGAACAGTGACGTCATCTACATCATGTTTGTGATGTCACAAACATCACAGAGCTGTGATGTCATCAACATCAAAGAACAGTGACGTCATCAACATCATGTTTGTGATCTCACAAACATCAAAGAGCTGTGATGTCACCAACATCAAAGAGCTGTGATGTCATCAACATCAAAGAACAGTGACGTCATCAACATCATGTTTGTGATGTCACAAACATCACAGAGCTGTAATGTCACCAACATCAAAGAGCTGTGATGTTATCAACATCAAAGAACAGTGACGTCATCAACACCATGTTTGTGATATTATCAACATCAACGAGCTCTGGTGTCACCAACATCAAATATGTGATCTCACCAACATCAAAGAGCTGTGATGTCATCAACATCAAAGAACAGTGACGTCATCAACATCATGTTTGTGATGTCACAAACATCACAGAGCTGTGATGTCACCAACATCAAAGAGCTGTGATGTCATCAACATCAAAGAACAGTGACGTCATCAACATCATGTTTGTGATGTCACAAACATCAAAGAGCTGTGATGTCACCAACATCGCAGTGCTGTGATGTCATCAACACCATGTTTGTGATATTACCAACATCAACGAGCTCTGGTGTCACCAACATCAAATATGTGATCTCACCAACATCAAAGAGCTGTGATGTCATCAACATCAAAGAACAGTGACGTCATCAACATCATGTTTGTGATGTCACAAACATCACAGAGCTGTGATGTCACCAACATCAAAGAGCTGTGATGTCATCAACATCAAAGAACAGTGACGTCATCAACATCATGTTTGTGATGTCACAAACATCACAGAGCTGTGATGTCATCAACATCAAAGAACAGTGACGTCATCAACATCAAAGAACTGTGACGTCATCAACATCATGTTTGTGATGTCACAAACATCACAGAGCTGTGATGTCACCAACATCAAAGAGCTGTGATGTCACCAACATCAAAGAGCTGTGATGTCATCAACATCAAAGAACAGTGACGTCATCAACATCATGTTTGTGATGTCACAAACATCACAGAGCTGTAATGTCACCAACATCAAAGAGCTGTGATGTTATCAACATCAAAGAACAGTGACGTCCTCAACACCATGTTTGTGATATTACCAACATCAACGAGCTCTGGTGTCACCAACATCAAATATGTGATCTCACCAACATCAAAGAGCTGTGATGTCATCAACATCAAAGAACAGTGACGTCATCAACATCATGTTTGTGATGTCACAAACATCACAGAGCTGTGATGTCATCAACATCAAAGAACAGTGACGTCATCAACATCAAAGAACTGTGACGTCATCAACATCATGTTTGTAATGTCACAAACATCACAGAGCTGCGATGTCATCAACATCAAAGAACAGTGACGTCATCAACATCATGTTTGTGATGTCACAAACATCACAGAGCTGTGATGTCACCAACATGAAAGAGCTGCGATGTCATCAACATCAAAGAACAGTGACGTCATCAACATCATGTTTGTGATGTTACAAACATCAAAGAGCTGTGATGTCACCAACATCGCAGTGCTGTGATGTCATCAACATCAAAGAACAGTGACGTCATCAACATCATGTTTGTGATGTCACAAACATCAAAGAGCTGTGATGTCACCAACATCAAAGAGCTGTGATGTCACCAACATCAAAGAGCTGTAATGTCATCAACATCAAAGAACAGTGACGCCATCAACATCATGATTGTGATGTCACAAACATCACAGAGCTGTTATGTCATCAACATCAAATAACAGTGACGTCATCAACACCATGTTTGTGATATTACCAACATCAACGAGCTCTGGTGTCACCAACATCAAATATGTGATCTCACCAACATCAAAGAGCTGTGATGTCATCAACATCAAAGAACAGTGACGTCATCAACATCATGATTGTGATGTCACAAACATCACAGAGCTGTGGTGTCACCAACATCAAAGAGCTGTGATGTCATCAACATCAAAGAACAGTGATGTCATCAACATCATGTTTGTGATCTCACAAACATCAAAGAGCTGTGATGTCACCAACATCAAAGAGCTGTGATGTCATCAACATCAAAGAACAGTGACGTCATCTACATCATGTTTGTGGTGTCACAAACATCACAGAGCTGTGATGTCATCAACATCAAAGAACAGTGACGTCATCTACATCATGTTTGTGGTGTCGCAAACATCACAGAGCTGTGATGTCATCAACATCAAAGAACAGTGACGTCATCAACATCATGTTTGTGATGTCACAAACATCACAGAGCTGTGATGTCATCAACATCAAAGAACAGTGACGTCATCTACATCATGTTTGTGATGTCACAAACATCACAGAGCTGTGATGTCACCAACATCAAAGAGCTGTGATGTCACCAACATCAAAGAGCTGTGATGTCATCAACATCAAAGAACAGTGACGTCATCTACATCATGTTTGTGATGTCACAAACATCACAGAGCTGTGATGTCATCAACATCAAAGAACAGTGACGTCATCAACATCATGTTTGTGATGTCACAAACATCACAGAGCTGTGATGTCACCAACATCAAAGAGCTGTGATGTCATCAACATCAAAGAACAGTGACGTCATCAACATCATGTTTGTGATGTCACAAACATCACAGAGCTGTGATGTCATCAACATCAAAGAACAGTGACGTCATCAACATCAAAGAACTGTGACGTCATCAACATCATGTTTGTGATGTCACAAACATCACAGAGCTGTGATGTCACCAACATCAAAGAGCTGTGATGTCACCAACATCAAAGAGCTGTGATGTAATCAACATCAAAGAACAGTGACGTCGTCAACATCATGTTTGTGATGTCACAAACATCACAGAGCTGTAATGTCACCAACGTCAAAGAGCTGTGATGTTATCAACATCAAAGAACAGTGACGTCATCAACACCATGTTTGTGATATTACCAACATCAACGAGCTCTGGTGTCACCAACATCAAATATGTGATCTCACCAACATCAAAGAGCTGTGATGTCATCAACATCAAAGAACAGTGACGTCATCAACATCATGTTTGTGATGTCACAAACATCACAGAGCTGTGATGTCATCAACATCAAAGAACAGTGACGTCATCAACATCAAAGAACTGTGACGTCATCAACATCATGTTTGTAATGTCACAAACATCACAGAGCTGCGATGTCATCAACATCAAAGAACAGTGACGTCATCAACATCATGTTTGTGATGTCACAAACATCACAGAGCTGTGATGTCACCAACATCAAAGAGCTGCGATGTCATCAACATCAAAGAACAGTGACGTCATCAACATCATGTTTGTGATGTTACAAACATCAAAGAGCTGTGATGTCACCAACATCGCAGTGCTGTGATGTCATCAACATCAAAGAACAGTGACGTCATCAACATCATGTTTGTGATGTCACAAACATCAAAGAGCTGTGATGTCACCAACATCAAAGAGCTGTAATGTCATCAACATCAAAGAACAGTGACGCCATCAACATCATGATTGTGATGTCACAAACATCACAGAGCTGTGATGTCATCAACATCAAATAACAGTGACGTCATCAACACCATGTTTGTGATATTACCAACATCAACGAGCTCTGGTGTCACCAACATCAAATATGTGATCTCACCAACATCAAAGAGCTGTGATGTCATCAACATCAAAGAACAGTGACGTCATCAACATCATGTTTGTGATGTCACAAACATCACAGAGCTGTGGTGTCACCAACATCAAAGAGCTGTGATGTCATCAACATCAAAGAACAGTGATGTCATCAACATCATGTTTGTGATGTCACAAACATAATGTTTGTGATGTCACAAACATCACAGAGCTGTGATGTCACCAACATCAAAGAGCTGTGATGTCATCAACATCAAAGAACAGTGATGTCATCAACATCATGTTTGTGATGTCACAAACATCATAGAGCTGTGATGTCATCAACATCAAAGAACAGTGACGTCATCAACACCATGTTTGTTATATTACCAACATCACAGAGCTGTGATGTCATCAACATCAAAGAGCAGTGACGTCATCAACATCAAAGAACAGTGACGTCATCAACAGCATGTTTGTGATGTCACAAACATCACAGAGCTGTGATGTCACCAACATCAAAGAGCTGTGATCTCATCAACATCAAATCTGTGATCTGACCAACATCAAAGAGGTCTGGTGTCATCAACATCGAAGATGCGTGATGTCATCAACATCAAATATGTGATCTCACCAACATCAAAGAGCTCTGGTGGCATCAACATCCAAGATGTGTGATGTCATCAACATCAAATTTGTGATCTCACCAACATCAAAGAGCTGTGATCCCATCAATATCAAATCTGTGATCTCACCAACATCAAAGAGCTCTGGTGTCATCAACATCGAAGATGCGTGATGTCATCAACATCAAAGAGCTGTGATGTCATCAACATCAAAGAACAGTGACGACATCAACATCATGTTTGTGATGTCACCAACATCAAAGAGCTGTGATTTCATCAACATCGAAGATGCGTGATGTCATCAACATCAAATATGTGATGTCACAAACATCACAGAGCTGTGATGTCATCAACATCAAAGAACAGTGACGTCATCAACATCAAAGAACTGTGACGTCAACATCATGTTTGTAATGTCACAAACATCACAGAGCTGTGATGTCATCAACATCAAAGAACAGTGACGTCATCTACATCATGTTTGTGATGTCACAAACATCACAGAGCTGTGATGTCATCAACATCAAAGAACAGTGACGTCATCAACATCATGTTTGTGATGTCACAAACATCACAGAGCTGTGATGTCATCAACATCAAAGAACAGTGACGTCATCTACATCATGTTTGTGATGTCACAAACATCACAGAGCTGTGATGTCATCAACATCAAAGAACAGTGACGTCATCTACATCATGTTTGTGATGTCACAAACATCACAGAGCTGTGATGTCATCAACATCAAAGAACAGTGACGTCATCAACATCAAAGAACTGTGACGTCATCAACATCATGTTTGTGATGTCACAAACATCACAGAGCTGTGATGTCACCAACATCAAGGAGCTGTGATGTCACCAACATCAAAGAGCTGTGATGTCATCAACATCAAAGAACAGTGACGTCATCAACATCATGTTTGTGATGTCACAAACATCACAGAGCTGTAATGTCACCAACATCAAAGAGCTGTGATGTTATCAACATCAAAGAACAGTGACGTCATCAACACCATGTTTGTGATATTACCAACATCAACGAGCTCTGGTGTCACCAACATCAAATATGTGATCTCACCAACATCAAAGAGCTGTGATGTCATCAACATCAAAGAACAGTGACGTCATCAACATCATGTTTGTGATGTCACAAACATCACAGAGCTGTGATGTCACCAACATCAAAGAGCTGTGATGTCATCAACATCAAAGAACAGTGACGTCATCAACATCATGTTTGTGATGTCACAAACATCAAAGAGCTGTGATGTCACCAACATCGCAGTGCTGTGATGTCATCAACACCATGTTTGTGATATTACCAACATCAACGAGCTCTGGTGTCACCAACATCAAATATGTGATCTCACCAACATCAAAGAGCTGTGATGTCATCAACATCAAAGAACAGTGACGTCATCAACATCATGTTTGTGATGTCACAAACATCACAGAGCTGTAATGTCACCAACATCAAAGAGCTGTGATGTTATCAACATCAAAGAACAGTGACGTCATCAACACCATGTTTGTGATATTACCAACATCACAGAGCTGTGATGTCACCAACATCAAAGAGCTGTGATGTCATCAACATCAAAGAACAGTGATGTCATCAACATCATGTTTGTGATGTCACAAACATAATGTTTGTGATGTCACAAACATCACAGAGCTGTGATGTCACCAACATCAAAGAGCTGTGATGTCATCAACATCAAAGAACAGTGATGTCATCAACATCATGTTTGTGATGTCACAAACATCATAGAGCTGTGATGTCATCAACATCAAAGAACAGTGACGTCATCAACACCATGTTTGTTATATTACCAACATCACAGAGCTGTGATGTCATCAACATCAAAGAGCAGTGACGTCATCAACATCAAAGAACAGTGACGTCATCAACAGCATGTTTGTGATGTCACAAACATCACAGAGCTGTGATGTCACCAACATCAAAGAGCTGTGATCTCATCAACATCAAATCTGTGATCTGACCAACATCAAAGAGGTCTGGTGTCATCAACATCGAAGATGCGTGATGTCATCAACATCAAATATGTGATCTCACCAACATCAAAGAGCTCTGGTGGCATCAACATCCAAGATGTGTGATGTCATCAACATCAAATTTGTGATCTCACCAACATCAAAGAGCTGTGATCCCATCAATATCAAATCTGTGATCTCACCAACATCAAAGAGCTCTGGTGTCATCAACATCGAAGATGCGTGATGTCATCAACATCAAAGAGCTGTGACGTCATCAACATCATGTTTGTGATGTCACAAACATCAAAGAGCTGTGATGTCACCAACATCGCAGTGCTGTGATGTCATCAACACCATGTTTGTGATATTACCAACATCAACGAGCTCTGGTGTCACCAACATCAAATATGTGATCTCACCAACATCAAAGAGCTGTGATGTCATCAACATCAAAGAACAGTGACGTCATCAACATCATGTTTGTGATGTCACAAACATCACAGAGCTGTAATGTCACCAACATCAAAGAGCTGTGATGTTATCAACATCAAAGAACAGTGACGTCATCAACACCATGTTTGTGATATTACCAACATCACAGAGCTGTGATGTCACCAACATCAAAGAGCTGTGATGTCATCAACATCAAAGAACAGTGATGTCATCAACATCATGTTTGTGATGTCACAAACATAATGTTTGTGATGTCACAAACATCACAGAGCTGTGATGTCACCAACATCAAAGAGCTGTGATGTCATCAACATCAAAGAACAGTGATGTCATCAACATCATGTTTGTGATGTCACAAACATCATAGAGCTGTGATGTCATCAACATCAAAGAACAGTGACGTCATCAACACCATGTTTGTTATATTACCAACATCACAGAGCTGTGATGTCATCAACATCAAAGAGCAGTGACGTCATCAACATCAAAGAACAGTGACGTCATCAACAGCATGTTTGTGATGTCACAAACATCACAGAGCTGTGATGTCGCCAACATCAAAGAGCTGTGATCTCATCAACATCAAATCTGTGATCTGACCAACATCAAAGAGGTCTGGTGTCATCAACATCGAAGATGCGTGATGTCATCAACATCAAATATGTGATCTCACCAACATCAAAGAGCTCTGGTGGCATCAACATCCAAGATGTGTGATGTCATCAACATCAAATTTGTGATCTCACCAACATCAAAGAGCTGTGATCCCATCAATATCAAATCTGTGATCTCACCAACATCAAAGAGCTCTGGTGTCATCAACATCGAAGATGCGTGATGTCATCAACATCAAAGAGCTGTGATGTCATCAACATCAAAGAACAGTGACGACATCAACATCATGTTTGTGATGTCACCAACATCAAAGAGCTGTGATTTCATCAACATCGAAGATGCGTGATGTCATCAACATCAAATATGTGATGTCACAAACATCACAGAGCTGTGATGTCATCAACATCAAAGAACAGTGACGTCATCAACATCAAAGAACTGTGACGTCAACATCATGTTTGTAATGTCACAAACATCACAGAGCTGTGATGTCATCAACATCAAAGAACAGTGACGTCATCTACATCATGTTTGTGATGTCACAAACATCACAGAGCTGTGATGTCATCAACATCAAAGAACAGTGACGTCATCAACATCATGTTTGTGATGTCACAAACATCACAGAGCTGTGATGTCATCAACATCAAAGAACAGTGACGTCATCTACATCATGTTTGTGATGTCACAAACATCACAGAGCTGTGATGTCATCAACATCAAAGAACAGTGACGTCATCTACATCATGTTTGTGATGTCACAAACATCACAGAGCTGTGATGTCATCAACATCAAAGAACAGTGACGTCATCAACATCAAAGAACTGTGACGTCATCAACATCATGTTTGTGATGTCACAAACATCACAGAGCTGTGATGTCACCAACATCAAGGAGCTGTGATGTCACCAACATCAAAGAGCTGTGATGTCATCAACATCAAAGAACAGTGACGTCATCAACATCATGTTTGTGATGTCACAAACATCACAGAGCTGTAATGTCACCAACATCAAAGAGCTGTGATGTTATCAACATCAAAGAACAGTGACGTCATCAACACCATGTTTGTGATATTACCAACATCAACGAGCTCTGGTGTCACCAACATCAAATATGTGATCTCACCAACATCAAAGAGCTGTGATGTCATCAACATCAAAGAACAGTGACGTCATCAACATCATGTTTGTGATGTCACAAACATCACAGAGCTGTGATGTCACCAACATCAAAGAGCTGTGATGTCATCAACATCAAAGAACAGTGACGTCATCAACATCATGTTTGTGATGTCACAAACATCAAAGAGCTGTGATGTCACCAACATCGCAGTGCTGTGATGTCATCAACACCATGTTTGTGATATTACCAACATCAACGAGCTCTGGTGTCACCAACATCAAATATGTGATCTCACCAACATCAAAGAGCTGTGATGTCATCAACATCAAAGAACAGTGACGTCATCAACATCATGTTTGTGATGTCACAAACATCACAGAGCTGTAATGTCACCAACATCAAAGAGCTGTGATGTTATCAACATCAAAGAACAGTGACGTCATCAACACCATGTTTGTGATATTACCAACATCACAGAGCTGTGATGTCACCAACATCAAAGAGCTGTGATGTCATCAACATCAAAGAACAGTGACGTCATCAACATCATGTTTGTGATGTCACAAACATCAAAGAGCTGTGATGTCACCAACATCGCAGTGCTGTGATGTCATCAACACCATGTTTGTGATATTACCAACATCAACGAGCTCTGGTGTCACCAACATCAAATATGTGATCTCACCAACATCAAAGAGCTGTGATGTCATCAACATCAAAGAACAGTGACGTCATCAACATCATGTTTGTGATGTCACAAACATCACAGAGCTGTGATGTCACCAACATCAAAGAGCTGTGATGTCATCAACATCAAAGAACAGTGACGTCATCAACATCATGTTTGTGATGTCACAAACATCACAGAGCTGTGATGTCATCAACATCAAAGAACAGTGACGTCATCAACATCAAAGAACTGTGACGTCATCAACATCATGTTTGTGATGTCACAAACATCACAGAGCTGTGATGTCACCAACATCAAAGAGCTGTGATGTCACCAACATCAAAGAGCTGTGATGTCATCAACATCAAAGAACAGTGACGTCATCAACATCATGTTTGTGATGTCACAAACATCACAGAGCTGTAATGTCACCAACATCAAAGAGCTGTGATGTTATCAACATCAAAGAACAGTGACGTCCTCAACACCATGTTTGTGATATTACCAACATCAACGAGCTCTGGTGTCACCAACATCAAATATGTGATCTCACCAACATCAAAGAGCTGTGATGTCATCAACATCAAAGAACAGTGACGTCATCAACATCATGTTTGTGATGTCACAAACATCACAGAGCTGTGATGTCATCAACATCAAAGAACAGTGACGTCATCAACATCAAAGAACTGTGACGTCATCAACATCATGTTTGTAATGTCACAAACATCACAGAGCTGCGATGTCATCAACATCAAAGAACAGTGACGTCATCAACATCATGTTTGTGATGTCACAAACATCACAGAGCTGTGATGTCACCAACATCAAAGAGCTGCGATGTCATCAACATCAAAGAACAGTGACGTCATCAACATCATGTTTGTGATGTTACAAACATCAAAGAGCTGTGATGTCACCAACATCGCAGTGCTGTGATGTCATCAACATCAAAGAACAGTGACGTCATCAACATCATGTTTGTGATGTCACAAACATCAAAGAGCTGTGATGTCACCAACATCAAAGAGCTGTGATGTCACCAACATCAAAGAGCTGTAATGTCATCAACATCAAAGAACAGTGACGCCATCAACATCATGATTGTGATGTCACAAACATCACAGAGCTGTTATGTCATCAACATCAAATAACAGTGACGTCATCAACACCATGTTTGTGATATTACCAACATCAACGAGCTCTGGTGTCACCAACATCAAATATGTGATCTCACCAACATCAAAGAGCTGTGATGTCATCAACATCAAAGAACAGTGACGTCATCAACATCATGATTGTGATGTCACAAACATCACAGAGCTGTGGTGTCACCAACATCAAAGAGCTGTGATGTCATCAACATCAAAGAACAGTGATGTCATCAACATCATGTTTGTGATGTCACAAACATCATGTTTGTGATGTCACAAACATCACAGAGCTGTGATGTCACCAACATCAAAGAGCTGTGATGTCATCAACATCAAAGAACAGTGATGTCATCAACATCATGTTTGTGATGTCACAAACATCATAGAGCTGTGATGTCACTAACATCAAAGAGCTGTGATGTCATCAACATCAAAGAACAGTGACGTCATCAACACCATGTTTGTGATATTACCAACATCACAGAGCTGTGATGTCATCAACATCAAAGAGCAGTGACGTCATCAACATCAAAGAACAGTGACGTCATCAACAGCATGTTTGTGATGTCACAAACATCACAGAGCTGTGATGTCACCAACATCAAAGAGCTGTGATCTCATCAACATCAAATCTGTGATCTGACCAACATCAAAGAGGTCTGGTGTCATCAACATCGAAGATGCGTGATGTCATCAACATCAAATATGTGATCTCACCAACATCAAAGAGCTCTGGTGGCATCAACATCCAAGATGTGTGATGTCATCAACATCAAATTTGTGATCTCACCAACATCAAAGAGCTGTGATCCCATCAATATCAAATCTGTGATCTCACCAACATCAAAGAGCTGTGATCCCATCAATATCAAATCTGTGATCTCACCAACATCAAAGAGCTCTGTTGTCATCAACATCAAAGAACAGTGACGACATCAACATCATGTTTGTGATGTCACCAACATCAAAGAGCTGTGATTTCATCAACATCGAAGATGCGTAATGTCATCAACATCAAATATGTGATGTCACAAACATCACAGAGCTGTGATGTCATCAACATCAAAGAACAGTGACGTCATCAACATCAAAGAACTGTGACGTCAACATCATGTTTGTAATGTCACAAACATCACAGAGCTGTGATGTCATCAACATCAAAGAACAGTGACGTCATCTACATCATGTTTGTGATGTCACAAACATCACAGAGCTGTTGGAGCTGTGATGTCACCAACATCAAAGAGCTGTGATGTCATCAACATCAAAGAACAGTGACGTCATCAACATCATGTTTGTGATGTCACAAACATCACAGAGCTGTGATGTCACCAACATCAAAGAGCTGTGATGTCATCAACATCAAAGAACAGTGACGTCATCAACATCATGTTTGTGATATTACCAACATCAACGAGCTCTGGTGTCACCAACATCAAATATGTGATCTCACCAACATCAAAGAGCTGTGATGTCATCAACATCAAAGAACAGTGACGTCATCAACATCATGTTTGTGATGTCACAAACATCACAGAGCTGTGATGTCACCAACATCAAAGAGCTGTGATGTCATCAACATCAAAGAACAGTGACGTCATCAACATCATGTTTGTGATGTCACAAACATCACAGAGCTGTGATGTCACCAACATCGCAGTGCTGTGATGTCATCAACACCATGTTTGTGATATTACCAACATCAACGAGCTCTGGTGTCACCAACATCAAATATGTGATCTCACCAACATCAAAGAGCTGTGATGTCATCAACATCAAAGAACAGTGACGTCATCAACATCATGTTTGTGATAGTCACAAACATCACAGAGCTGTATGTCACCAACATCAAAGAGCTGTGATGTCATCAACATCAAAGAACAGTGACGTCATCAACACCATGTTTGTGATATTACCAACATCACAGAGCTGTGATGTCACCAACATCAAAGAGCTGTGATGTCATCAACATCAAAGAACAGTGACGTCATCAACATCATGTTTGTGATGTCACAAACATCAAAGAGCTGTGATGTCACCAACATCGCAGTGCTGTGATGTCATCAACACCATGTTTGTGATATTACCAACATCAACGAGCTCTGGTGTCACCAACATCAAATATGTGATCTCACCAACATCAAAGAGCTGTGATGTCATCAACATCAAAGAACAGTGACGTCATCAACATCATGTTTGTGATGTCACAAACATCACAGAGCTGTGATGTCACCAACATCAAAGAGCTGTGATGTCATCAACATCAAAGAACAGTGACGTCATCAACATCATGTTTGTGATGTCACAAACATCACAGAGCTGTGATGTCATCAACATCAAAGAACAGTGACGTCATCAACATCAAAGAACTGTGACGTCATCAACATCATGTTTGTGATGTCACAAACATCACAGAGCTGTGATGTCACCAACATCAAAGAGCTGTGATGTCACCAACATCAAAGAGCTGTGATGTCATCAACATCAAAGAACAGTGACGTCATCAACATCATGTTTGTGATGTCACAAACATCACAGAGCTGTAATGTCACCAACATCAAAGAGCTGTGATGTTATCAACATCAAAGAACAGTGACGTCCTCAACACCATGTTTGTGATATTACCAACATCAACGAGCTCTGGTGTCACCAACATCAAATATGTGATCTCACCAACATCAAAGAGCTGTGATGTCATCAACATCAAAGAACAGTGACGTCATCAACATCATGTTTGTGATGTCACAAACATCACAGAGCTGTGATGTCATCAACATCAAAGAACAGTGACGTCATCAACATCAAAGAACTGTGACGTCATCAACATCATGTTTGTAATGTCACAAACATCACAGAGCTGCGATGTCATCAACATCAAAGAACAGTGACGTCATCAACATCATGTTTGTGATGTCACAAACATCACAGAGCTGTGATGTCACCAACATCAAAGAGCTGCGATGTCATCAACATCAAAGAACAGTGACGTCATCAACATCATGTTTGTGATGTTACAAACATCAAAGAGCTGTGATGTCACCAACATCGCAGTGCTGTGATGTCATCAACATCAAAGAACAGTGACGTCATCAACATCATGTTTGTGATGTCACAAACATCAAAGAGCTGTGATGTCACCAACATCAAAGAGCTGTGATGTCACCAACATCAAAGAGCTGTAATGTCATCAACATCAAAGAACAGTGACGCCATCAACATCATGATTGTGATGTCACAAACATCACAGAGCTGTTATGTCATCAACATCAAATAACAGTGACGTCATCAACACCATGTTTGTGATATTACCAACATCAACGAGCTCTGGTGTCACCAACATCAAATATGTGATCTCACCAACATCAAAGAGCTGTGATGTCATCAACATCAAAGAACAGTGACGTCATCAACATCATGATTGTGATGTCACAAACATCACAGAGCTGTGGTGTCACCAACATCAAAGAGCTGTGATGTCATCAACATCAAAGAACAGTGATGTCATCAACATCAATGTTTGTGACGTCACAAACATCATGTTTGTGATGTCACAAACATCACAGAGCTGTGATGTCACCAACATCAAAGAGCTGTGATGTCATCAACATCAAAGAACAGTGATGTCATCAACATCATGTTTGTGATGTCACAAACATCATAGAGCTGTGATGTCACTAACATCAAAGAGCTGTGATGTCATCAACATCAAAGAACAGTGACGTCATCAACACCATGTTTGTGATATTACCAACATCACAGAGCTGTGATGTCATCAACATCAAAGAGCAGTGACGTCATCAACATCAAAGAACAGTGACGTCATCAACAGCATGTTTGTGATGTCACAAACATCACAGAGCTGTGATGTCACCAACATCAAAGAGCTGTGATCTCATCAACATCAAATCTGTGATCTGACCAACATCAAAGAGGTCTGGTGTCATCAACATCGAAGATGCGTGATGTCATCAACATCAAATATGTGATCTCACCAACATCAAAGAGCTCTGGTGGCATCAACATCCAAGATGTGTGATGTCATCAACATCAAATTTGTGATCTCACCAACATCAAAGAGCTGTGATCCCATCAATATCAAATCTGTGATCTCACCAACATCAAAGAGCTGTGATCCCATCAATATCAAATCTGTGATCTCACCAACATCAAAGAGCTCTGGTGTCATCAACATCAAAGAACAGTGACGACATCAACATCATGTTTGTGATGTCACCAACATCAAAGAGCTGTGATTTCATCAACATCGAAGATGCGTAATGTCATCAACATCAAATATGTGATGTCACAAACATCACAGAGCTGTGATGTCATCAACATCAAAGAACAGTGACGTCATCAACATCAAAGAACTGTGACGTCAACATCATGTTTGTAATGTCACAAACATCACAGAGCTGTGATGTCATCAACATCAAAGAACAGTGACGTCATCTACATCATGTTTGTGATGTCACAAACATCACAGAGCTGTGATGTCATCAACATCAAAGAACAGTGACGTCATCAACATCATGTTTGTGATCTCACAAACATCAAAGAGCTGTGATGTCACCAACATCAAAGAGCTGTGATGTCATCAACATCAAAGAACAGTGACGTCATCTACATCATGTTTGTGATGTCACAAACATCACAGAGCTGTGATGTCATCAACATCAAAGAACAGTGACGTCATCTACATCATGTTTGTGATGTCACAAACATCACAGAGCTGTGATGTCATCAACATCAAAGAACAGTGACGTCATCAACATCAAAGAACTGTGACGTCATCAACATCATGTTTGTGATGTCACAAACATCACAGAGCTGTGATGTCACCAACATCAAGGAGCTGTGATGTCACCAACATCAAAGAGCTGTGATGTCATCAACATCAAAGAACAGTGACGTCATCAACATCATGTTTGTGATGTCACAAACATCACAGAGCTGTAATGTCACCAACATCAAAGAGCTGTGATGTTATCAACATCAAAGAACAGTGACGTCATCAACACCATGTTTGTGATATTACCAACATCAACGAGCTCTGGTGTCACCAACATCAAATATGTGATCTCACCAACATCAAAGAGCTGTGATGTCATCAACATCAAAGAACAGTGACGTCATCAACATCATGTTTGTGATAGTCACAAACATCACAGAGCTGTGATGTCACCAACATCAAAGAGCTGTGATGTCATCAACATCAAAGAACAGTGACGTCATCAACATCATGTTTGTGATGTCACAAACATCACAGAGCTGTGATGTCATCAACATCAAAGAACAGTGACGTCATCAACATCAAAGAACTGTGACGTCATCAACATCATGTTTGTAATGTCACAAACATCACAGAGCTGCGATGTCATCAACATCAAAGAACAGTGACGTCATCAACATCACGTTTGTGATGTCACAAACATCACAGAGCTGTGATGTCACCAACATCAAAGAGCTGTGATGTCACCAACATCAAAGAGCTGTGATGTCATCAACATCAAAGAACAGTGACGTCATCAACATCATGTTTGTGATGTCACAAACATCAAAGAGCTGTGATGTCACCAACATCGCAGTGCTGTGATGTCATCAACATCAAAGAACAGTGACGTCATCAACATCATGTTTGTGATGTCACAAACATCAAAGAGCTGTGATGTCACCAACATCAAAGAGCTGTGATGTCACCAACATCAAAGAGCTGTAATGTCATCAACATCAAAGAACAGTGACGTCATCAACATCATGTTTGTGATGTCACAAACATCACAGAGCTGTAATGTCACCAACATCAAAGAGCTGTGATGTTATCAACATCAAAGAACAGTGACGTCCTCAACACCATGTTTGTGATATTACCAACATCAACGAGCTCTGGTGTCACCAACATCAAATATGTGATCTCACCAACATCAAAGAGCTGTGATGTCATCAACATCAAAGAACAGTGACGTCATCAACATCATGTTTGTGATGTCACAAACATCACAGAGCTGTGATGTCATCAACATCAAAGAACAGTGACGTCATCAACATCAAAGAACTGTGACGTCATCAACATCATGTTTGTAATGTCACAAACATCACAGAGCTGCGATGTCATCAACATCAAAAAAAAGTGACGTCATCAACATCATGTTTGTGATGTCACAAACATCACAGAGCTGTGATGTCACCAACATCAAAGAGCTGCGATGTCATCAACATCAAAGAACAGTGACGTCATCAACATCATGTTTGTGATGTCACAAACATCAAAGAGCTGTGATGTCACCAACATCGCAGTGCTGTGATGTCATCAACATCAAAGAACAGTGACGTCATCAACATCATGTTTGTGATGTCACAAACATCAAAGAGCTGTGATGTCACCAACATCAAAGAGCTGTGATGTCACCAACATCAAAGAGCTGTAATGTCATCAACATCAAAGAACAGTGACGCCATCAACATCATGATTGTGATGTCACAAACATCACAGAGCTGTGATGTCATCAACATCAAATAACAGTGACGTCATCAACACCATGTTTGTGATATTACCAACATCAACGAGCTCTGGTGTCACCAACATCAAATATGTGATCTCACCAACATCAAAGAGCTGTGATGTCATCAACATCAAAGAACAGTGACGTCATCAACATCATGATTGTGATGTCACAAACATCACAGAGCTGTGGTGTCACCAACATCAAAGAGCTGTGATGTCATCAACATCAAAGAGCATGTGATGTCATCAACATCAATGTTAAGTGATGTCATCAAACATCATGATTTGTGATGTCACAAACATCACAGAGCTGTGATGTCACCAACATCAAAGAGCTGTGATGTCATCAACATCAAAGAACAGTGATGTCATCAACATCATGTTTGTGATGTCACAAACATCACTAGAGCTGTGATGTCACTAACATCAAAGAGCTGTGATGTCATCAACATCAAAGAACAGTGACGTCATCAACACCATGTTTGTGATATTACCAACATCACAGAGCTGTGATGTCATCAACATCAAAGAGCAGTGACGTCATCAACATCAAAGAACAGTGACGTCATCAACAGCATGTTTGTGATGTCACAAACATCACAGAGCTGTGATGTCACCAACATCAAAGAGCTGTGATCTCATCAACATCAAATCTGTGATCTGACCAACATCAAAGAGGTCTGGTGTCATCAACATCGAAGATGCGTGATGTCATCAACATCAAATATGTGATCTCACCAACATCAAAGAGCTCTGGTGGCATCAACATCCAAGATGTGTGATGTCATCAACATCAAATTTGTGATCTCACCAACATCAAAGAGCTGTGATCCCATCAATATCAAATCTGTGATCTCACCAACATCAAAGAGCTGTGATCCCATCAATATCAAATCTGTGATCTCACCAACATCAAAGAGCTCTGGTGTCATCAACATCAAAGAACAGTGACGACATCAACATCATGTTTGTGATGTCACCAACATCAAAGAGCTGTGATTTCATCAACATCGAAGATGCGTAATGTCATCAACATCAAATATGTGATGTCACAAACATCACAGAGCTGTGATGTCATCAACATCAAAGAACAGTGACGTCATCAACATCAAAGAACTGTGACGTCAACATCATGTTTGTAATGTCACAAACATCACAGAGCTGTGATGTCATCAACATCAAAGAACAGTGACGTCATCTACATCATGTTTGTGATGTCACAAACATCACAGAGCTGTGATGTCATCAACATCAAAGAACAGTGACGTCATCAACATCATGTTTGTGATCTCACAAACATCAAAGAGCTGTGATGTCACCAACATCAAAGAGCTGTGATGTCATCAACATCAAAGAACAGTGACGTCATCTACATCATGTTTGTGATGTCACAAACATCACAGAGCTGTGATGTCATCAACATCAAAGAACAGTGACGTCATCTACATCATGTTTGTGATGTCACAAACATCACAGAGCTGTGATGTCATCAACATCAAAGAACAGTGACGTCATCAACATCAAAGAACTGTGACGTCATCAACATCATGTTTGTGATGTCACAAACATCACAGAGCTGTGATGTCACCAACATCAAGGAGCTGTGATGTCACCAACATCAAAGAGCTGTGATGTCATCAACATCAAAGAACAGTGACGTCATCAACATCATGTTTGTGATGTCACAAACATCACAGAGCTGTAATGTCACCAACATCAAAGAGCTGTGATGTTATCAACATCAAAGAACAGTGACGTCATCAACACCATGTTTGTGATATTACCAACATCAACGAGCTCTGGTGTCACCAACATCAAATATGTGATCTCACCAACATCAAAGAGCTGTGATGTCATCAACATCAAAGAACAGTGACGTCATCAACATCATGTTTGTGATGTCACAAACATCACAGAGCTGTGATGTCAACAACATCAAAGAGCTGTGATGTCATCAACATCAAAGAACAGTGACGTCATCAACATCATGTTTGTGATGTCACAAACATCACAGAGCTGTGATGTCATCAACATCAAAGAACAGTGACGTCATCAACATCAAAGAACTGTGACGTCATCAACATCATGTTTGTAATGTCACAAACATCACAGAGCTGCGATGTCATCAACATCAAAGAACAGTGACGTCATCAACATCACGTTTGTGATGTCACAAACATCACAGAGCTGTGATGTCACCAACATCAAAGAGCTGTGATGTCACCAACATCAAAGAGCTGTGATGTCATCAACATCAAAGAACAGTGACGTCATCAACATCATGTTTGTGATGTCACAAACATCAAAGAGCTGTGATGTCACCAACATCGCAGTGCTGTGATGTCATCAACATCAAAGAACAGTGACGTCATCAACATCATGTTTGTGATGTCACAAACATCAAAGAGCTGTGATGTCACCAACATCAAAGAGCTGTGATGTCACCAACATCAAAGAGCTGTAATGTCATCAACATCAAAGAACAGTGACGCCATCAACATCATGATTGTGATGTCACAAACATCACAGAGCTGTGATGTCATCAACATCAAATAACAGTGACGTCATCAACACCATGTTTGTGATATTACCAACATCAACGAGCTCTGGTGTCACCAACATCAAATATGTGATCTCACCAACATCAAAGAGCTGTGATGTCATCAACATCAAAGAACAGTGACGTCATCAACATCATGATTGTGATGTCACAAACATCACAGAGCTGTGGTGTCACCAACATCAAAGAGCTGTGATGTCATCAACATCAAAGAGCTGTGATGTCATCAACATCAAAGAACAGTGACGTCATCAACATCATGATTGTGATGTCACAAACATCACAGAGCTGTGGTGTCACCAACATCAAAGAGCTGTGATGTCATCAACATCAAAGAACAGTGATGTCATCAACATCATGTTTGTGATGTCACAAACATCACAGAGCTGTGATGTCACCAACATCAAAGAGCTGTGATGTCACCAACATCAAAGAGCTGTGATGTCATCAACATCAAAGAACAGTGACGTCATCAACATCATGTTTGTGATGTCACAAACATCAAAGAGCTGTGATGTCACCAACATCGTAGTGCTGTGATGTCATCAACATCAAAGAACAGTGACGTCATCAACATCATGTTTGTGATGTCACAAACATCAAAGAGCTGTGATGTCACCAACATCAAAGAGCTGTGATGTCACCAACATCAAAGAGCTGTAATGTCATCAACATCAAAGAACAGTGACGCCATCAACATCATGATTGTGATGTCACAAACATCACAGAGCTGTGATGTCATCAACATCAAATAACAGTGACGTCATCAACACCATGTTTGTGATATTACCAACATCAACGAGCTCTGGTGTCACCAACATCAAATATGTGATCTCACCAACATCAAAGAGCTGTGATGTCATCAACATCAAAGAACAGTGACGTCATCAACATCATGATTGTGATGTCACAAACATCACAGAGCTGTGGTGTCACCAACATCAAAGAGCTGTGATGTCATCAACATCAAAGAGCTGTGATGTCATCAACATCAAAGAAAAGTGACGTCATCAACATCATGATTGTGATGTCACAAACATCACAGAGCTGTGGTGTCACCAACATCAAAGAGCTGTGATGTCATCAACATCAAAGAACAGTGATGTCATCAACATCATGTTTGTGATGTCACAAACATCACAGAGCTGTGATGTCACTAACATCAAAGAGCTGTGATGTCATCAACATCAAAGAACAGTGACGTCATCAACACCATGTTTGTGATATTACCAACATCACAGAGCTGTGATGTCATCAACATCAAAGAGCAGTGACGTCATCAACATCAAAGAACAGTGACGTCATCAACAGCATGTTTGTGATGTCACAAACATCACAGAGCTGTGATGTCACCAACATCAAAGAGCTGTGATCTCATCAACATCAAATCTGTGATCTGACCAACATCAAAGAGGTCTGGTGTCATCAACATCGAAGATGCGTGATGTCATCAACATCAAATATGTGATCTCACCAACATCAAAGAGCTCTGGTGGCATCAACATCCAAGATGTGTGATGTCATCAACATCAAATTTGTGATCTCACCAACATCAAAGAGCTGTGATCCCATCAATATCAAATCTGTGATCTCACCAACATCAAAGAGCTCTGGTGTCATCAACATCAAAGAACAGTGACGTCATCAACACCATGTTTGTGATATTACCAACATCAACGAGCTCTGGTGTCACCAACATCAAATATGTGATCTCACCAACATCAAAGAGCTGTGATGTCATCAACATCAAAGAACAGTGACGTCATCAACATCATGATTGTGATGTCACAAACATCACAGAGCTGTGGTGTCACCAACATCAAAGAGCTGTGATCTCATCAACATCAAAGAGCTGTGATGTCATCAACATCAAAGAACAGTGACGTCATCAACATCATGATTGTGATGTCACAAACATCAAAGAGCTGTGATGTCACCAACATCAAAGAGCTGTGATGTCATCAACATCAAAGAACAGTGACGTCATCTACATCATGTTTGTGATGTCACAAACATCACAGAGCTGTGATGTCATCAACATCAAAGAACAGTGACGTCATCTACATCATGATTGTGATGTCACAAACATCACAGAGCTGTGATGTCATCAACATCAAAGAACAGTGACGTCATCAACATCAAAGAACTGTGACGTCATCAACATCATGTTTGTAATGTCACAAACATCACAGAGCTGCGATGTCATCAACATCAAATAACAGTGACGTCATCAACACCATGTTTGTGATATTACCAACATCAACGAGCTCTGGTGTCACCAACATCAAATATGTGATCTCACCAACATCAAAGAGCTGTGATGTCATCAACATCAAAGAACAGTGACGTCATCAACATCATGATTGTGATGTCACAAACATCACAGAGCTGTGGTGTCACCAACATCAAAGAGCTGTGATGTCATCAACATCAAAGAGCTGTGATGTCATCAACATCAAAGAACAGTGACGTCATCAACATCATGATTGTGATGTCACAAACATCACAGAGCTGTGGTGTCACCAACATCAAAGAGCTGTGATGTCATCAACATCAAAGAACAGTGATGTCATCAACATCATGTTTGTGATGTCACAAACATCACAGAGCTGTGATGTCACCAACATCAAAGAGCTGTGATGTCACCAACATCAAAGAGCTGTGATGTCATCAACATCAAAGAACAGTGACGTCATCAACATCATGTTTGTGATCTCACAAACATCAAAGAGCTGTGATGTCACCAACATCAAAGAGCTGTGATGTCATCAACATCAAAGAACAGTGACGTCATCAACATCATGTTTGTGATGTCACAAACATCACAGAGCTGTGATGTCAACAACATCAAAGAGCTGTGATGTCATCAACATCAAAGAACAGTGACGTCATCAACATCATGTTTGTGATGTCACAAACATCACAGAGCTGTGATGTCATCAACATCAAAGAACAGTGACGTCATCAACATCAAAGAACTGTGACGTCATCAACATCATGTTTGTAATGTCACAAACATCACAGAGCTGCGATGTCATCAACATCAAAGAACAGTGACGTCATCAACATCACGTTTGTGATGTCACAAACATCACAGAGCTGTGATGTCACCAACATCAAAGAGCTGTGATGTCACCAACATCAAAGAGCTGTGATGTCATCAACATCAAAGAACAGTGACGTCATCAACATCATGTTTGTGATGTCACAAACATCAAAGAGCTGTGATGTCACCAACATCGCAGTGCTGTGATGTCATCAACATCAAAGAACAGTGACGTCATCAACATCATGTTTGTGATGTCACAAACATCAAAGAGCTGTGATGTCACCAACATCAAAGAGCTGTGATGTCACCAACATCAAAGAGCTGTAATGTCATCAACATCAAAGAACAGTGACGCCATCAACATCATGATTGTGATGTCACAAACATCACAGAGCTGTGATGTCATCAACATCAAATAACAGTGACGTCATCAACACCATGTTTGTGATATTACCAACATCAACGAGCTCTGGTGTCACCAACATCAAATATGTGATCTCACCAACATCAAAGAGCTGTGATGTCATCAACATCAAAGAACAGTGACGTCATCAACATCATGATTGTGATGTCACAAACATCACAGAGCTGTGGTGTCACCAACATCAAAGAGCTGTGATGTCATCAACATCAAAGAGCTGTGATGTCATCAACATCAAAGAACAGTGACGTCATCAACATCATGATTGTGATGTCACAAACATCACAGAGCTGTGGTGTCACCAACATCAAAGAGCTGTGATGTCATCAACATCAAAGAACAGTGATGTCATCAACATCATGTTTGTGATGTCACAAACATCACAGAGCTGTGATGTCACCAACATCAAAGAGCTGTGATGTCACCAACATCAAAGAGCTGTGATGTCATCAACATCAAAGAACAGTGACGTCATCAACATCATGTTTGTGATGTCACAAACATCAAAGAGCTGTGATGTCACCAACATCGTAGTGCTGTGATGTCATCAACATCAAAGAACAGTGACGTCATCAACATCATGTTTGTGATGTCACAAACATCAAAGAGCTGTGATGTCACCAACATCAAAGAGCTGTGATGTCACCAACATCAAAGAGCTGTAATGTCATCAACATCAAAGAACAGTGACGCCATCAACATCATGATTGTGATGTCACAAACATCACAGAGCTGTGATGTCATCAACATCAAATAACAGTGACGTCATCAACACCATGTTTGTGATATTACCAACATCAACGAGCTCTGGTGTCACCAACATCAAATATGTGATCTCACCAACATCAAAGAGCTGTGATGTCATCAACATCAAAGAACAGTGACGTCATCAACATCATGATTGTGATGTCACAAACATCACAGAGCTGTGGTGTCACCAACATCAAAGAGCTGTGATGTCATCAACATCAAAGAGCTGTGATGTCATCAACATCAAAGAAAAGTGACGTCATCAACATCATGATTGTGATGTCACAAACATCACAGAGCTGTGGTGTCACCAACATCAAAGAGCTGTGATGTCATCAACATCAAAGAACAGTGATGTCATCAACATCATGTTTGTGATGTCACAAACATCACAGAGCTGTGATGTCACTAACATCAAAGAGCTGTGATGTCATCAACATCAAAGAACAGTGACGTCATCAACACCATGTTTGTGATATTACCAACATCACAGAGCTGTGATGTCATCAACATCAAAGAGCAGTGACGTCATCAACATCAAAGAACAGTGACGTCATCAACAGCATGTTTGTGATGTCACAAACATCACAGAGCTGTGATGTCACCAACATCAAAGAGCTGTGATCTCATCAACATCAAATCTGTGATCTGACCAACATCAAAGAGGTCTGGTGTCATCAACATCGAAGATGCGTGATGTCATCAACATCAAATATGTGATCTCACCAACATCAAAGAGCTCTGGTGGCATCAACATCCAAGATGTGTGATGTCATCAACATCAAATTTGTGATCTCACCAACATCAAAGAGCTGTGATCCCATCAATATCAAATCTGTGATCTCACCAACATCAAAGAGCTCTGGTGTCATCAACATCAAAGAACAGTGACGTCATCAACACCATGTTTGTGATATTACCAACATCAACGAGCTCTGGTGTCACCAACATCAAATATGTGATCTCACCAACATCAAAGAGCTGTGATGTCATCAACATCAAAGAACAGTGACGTCATCAACATCATGATTGTGATGTCACAAACATCACAGAGCTGTGGTGTCACCAACATCAAAGAGCTGTGATGTCATCAACATCAAAGAGCTGTGATGTCATCAACATCAAAGAACAGTGACGTCATCAACATCATGATTGTGATGTCACAAACATCACAGAGCTGTGGTGTCACCAACATCAAAGAGCTGTGATGTCATCAACATCAAAGAACAGTGATGTCATCAACATCATGTTTGTGATGTCACAAACATCACAGAGCTGTGATGTCACCAACATCAAAGAGCTGTGATGTCACCAACATCAAAGAGCTGTGATGTCATCAACATCAAAGAACAGTGACGTCATCAACATCATGTTTGTGATCTCACAAACATCAAAGAGCTGTGATGTCACCAACATCAAAGAGCTGTGATGTCATCAACATCAAAGAACAGTGACGTCATCTACATCATGTTTGTGATGTCACAAACATCACAGAGCTGTGATGTCATCAACATCAAAGAACAGTGACGTCATCTACATCATGATTGTGATGTCACAAACATCACAGAGCTGTGGTGTCACCAACATCAAAGAGCTGTGATGTCATCAACATCAAAGAGCTGTGATGTCATCAACATCAAAGAACAGTGACGTCATCAACATCATGATTGTGATGTCACAAACATCACAGAGCTGTGGTGTCACCAACATCAAAGAGCTGTGATGTCATCAACATCAAAGAACAGTGACGTCATCAACACCATGTTTGTGATATTACCAACATCACAGAGCTGTGATGTCATCAACATCAAAGAGCAGTGACGTCATCAACATCAAAGAACAGTGACGTCATCAACAGCATGTTTGTGATGTCACAAACATCACAGAGCTGTGATGTCACCAACATCAAAGAGCTGTGATCTCATCAACATCAAATCTGTGATCTGACCAACATCAAAGAGGTCTGGTGTCATCAACATCGAAGATGCGTGATGTCATCAACATCAAATATGTGATCTCACCAACATCAAAGACCTCTGGTGGCATCAACATCCAAGATGTGTGATGTCATCAACATCAAATTTGTGATCTCACCAACATCAAAGAGCTGTGATCCCATCAATATCAAATCTGTGATCTCACCAACATCAAAGAGCTCTGGTGTCATCAACATCAAAGAACAGTGACGTCATCAACATCATGTTTGTGATGTCACAAACATCACAGAGCTGTGATGTCATCAACATCAAAGAACAGTGACGTCATCAACATCAAAGAACTGTGACGTCATCAACATCATGTTTGTAATGTCACAAACATCACAGAGCTGCGATGTCATCAACATCAAAGAACAGTGACGTCATCAACATCACGTTTGTGATGTCACAAACATCACAGAGCTGTGATGTCACCAACATCAAAGAGCTGTGATGTCACCAACATCAAAGAGCTGTGATGTCATCAACATCAAAGAACAGTGACGTCATCAACATCATGTTTGTGATGTCACAAACATCAAAGAGCTGTGATGTCACCAACATCGCAGTGCTGTGATGTCATCAACATCAAAGAACAGTGACGTCATCAACATCATGTTTGTGATGTCACAAACATCAAAGAGCTGTGATGTCACCAACATCAAAGAGCTGTGATGTCACCAACATCAAAGAGCTGTAATGTCATCAACATCAAAGAACAGTGACGCCATCAACATCATGATTGTGATGTCACAAACATCACAGAGCTGTGATGTCATCAACATCAAATAACAGTGACGTCATCAACACCATGTTTGTGATATTACCAACATCAACGAGCTCTGGTGTCACCAACATCAAATATGTGATCTCACCAACATCAAAGAGCTGTGATGTCATCAACATCAAAGAACAGTGACGTCATCAACATCATGATTGTGATGTCACAAACATCACAGAGCTGTGGTGTCACCAACATCAAAGAGCTGTGATGTCATCAACATCAAAGAGCTGTGATGTCATCAACATCAAAGAACAGTGACGTCATCAACATCATGATTGTGATGTCACAAACATCACAGAGCTGTGGTGTCACCAACATCAAAGAGCTGTGATGTCATCAACATCAAAGAACAGTGATGTCATCAACATCATGTTTGTGATGTCACAAACATCACAGAGCTGTGATGTCACCAACATCAAAGAGCTGTGATGTCACCAACATCAAAGAGCTGTGATGTCATCAACATCAAAGAACAGTGACGTCATCAACATCATGTTTGTGATCTCACAAACATCAAAGAGCTGTGATGTCACCAACATCAAAGAGCTGTGATGTCATCAACATCAAAGAACAGTGACGTCATCTACATCATGTTTGTGATGTCACAAACATCACAGAGCTGTGATGTCATCAACATCAAAGAACAGTGACGTCATCTACATCATGTTTGTGATGTCACAAACATCACAGAGCTGTGATGTCATCAACATCAAAGAACAGTGACGTCATCAACATCAAAGAACTGTGACGTCATCAACATCATGTTTGTTATGTCACAAACATCACAGAGCTGTGATGTCACCAACATCAAGGAGCTGTGATGTCACCAACATCAAAGAGCTGTGATGTCATCAACATCAAAGAACAGTGACGTCATCAACATCATGTTTGTGATGTCACAAACATCACAGAGCTGTAATGTCACCAACATCAAAGAGCTGTGATGTTATCAACATCAAAGAACAGTGACGTCATCAACATCATGTTTGTGATGTCACAAACATCACAGAGCTGTGATGTCATCAACATCAAAGAACAGTGACGTCATCAACATCAAAGAACTGTGACGTCATCAACATCATGTTTGTAATGTCACAAACATCACAGAGCTGCGATGTCATCAACATCAAAGAACAGTGACGTCATCAACATCACGTTTGTGATGTCACAAACATCACAGAGCTGTGATGTCACCAACATCAAAGAGCTGTGATGTCACCAACATCAAAGAGCTGTGATGTCATCAACATCAAAGAACAGTGACGTCATCAACATCATGTTTGTGATGTCACAAACATCAAAGAGCTGTGATGTCACCAACATCGCAGTGCTGTGATGTCATCAACATCAAAGAACAGTGACGTCATCAACATCATGTTTGTGATGTCACAAACATCAAAGAGCTGTGATGTCACCAACATCAAAGAGCTGTGATGTCACCAACATCAAAGAGCTGTAATGTCATCAACATCAAAGAACAGTGACGCCATCAACATCATGATTGTGATGTCACAAACATCACAGAGCTGTGATGTCATCAACATCAAATAACAGTGACGTCATCAACACCATGTTTGTGATATTACCAACATCAACGAGCTCTGGTGTCACCAACATCGAAGATGCGTGATGTCATCAACATCAAATATGTGATCTCACCAACATCAAAGACCTCTGGTGGCATCAACATCCAAGATGTGTGATGTCATCAACATCAAATTTGTGATCTCACCAACATCAAAGAGCTGTGATCCCATCAATATCAAATCTGTGATCTCACCAACATCAAAGAGCTCTGGTGTCATCAACATCAAAGAACAGTGACGTCATCAACATCATGTTTGTGATGTCACAAACATCACAGAGCTGTGATGTCATCAACATCAAAGAACAGTGACGTCATCAACATCAAAGAACTGTGACGTCATCAACATCATGTTTGTAATGTCACAAACATCACAGAGCTGCGATGTCATCAACATCAAAGAACAGTGACGTCATCAACATCACGTTTGTGATGTCACAAACATCACAGAGCTGTGATGTCACCAACATCAAAGAGCTGTGATGTCACCAACATCAAAGAGCTGTGATGTCATCAACATCAAAGAACAGTGACGTCATCAACATCATGTTTGTGATGTCACAAACATCAAAGAGCTGTGATGTCACCAACATCGCAGTGCTGTGATGTCATCAACATCAAAGAACAGTGACGTCATCAACATCATGTTTGTGATGTCACAAACATCAAAGAGCTGTGATGTCACCAACATCAAAGAGCTGTGATGTCACCAACATCAAAGAGCTGTAATGTCATCAACATCAAAGAACAGTGACGCCATCAACATCATGATTGTGATGTCACAAACATCACAGAGCTGTGATGTCATCAACATCAAATAACAGTGACGTCATCAACACCATGTTTGTGATATTACCAACATCAACGAGCTCTGGTGTCACCAACATCAAATATGTGATCTCACCAACATCAAAGAGCTGTGATGTCATCAACATCAAAGAACAGTGACGTCATCAACATCATGATTGTGATGTCACAAACATCACAGAGCTGTGGTGTCACCAACATCAAAGAGCTGTGATGTCATCAACATCAAAGAGCTGTGATGTCATCAACATCAAAGAACAGTGACGTCATCAACATCATGATTGTGATGTCACAAACATCACAGAGCTGTGGTGTCACCAACATCAAAGAGCTGTGATGTCATCAACATCAAAGAACAGTGATGTCATCAACATCATGTTTGTGATGTCACAAACATCACAGAGCTGTGATGTCACCAACATCAAAGAGCTGTGATGTCACCAACATCAAAGAGCTGTGATGTCATCAACATCAAAGAACAGTGACGTCATCAACATCATGTTTGTGATCTCACAAACATCAAAGAGCTGTGATGTCACCAACATCAAAGAGCTGTGATGTCATCAACATCAAAGAACAGTGACGTCATCTACATCATGTTTGTGATGTCACAAACATCACAGAGCTGTGATGTCATCAACATCAAAGAACAGTGACGTCATCTACATCATGTTTGTGATGTCACAAACATCACAGAGCTGTGATGTCATCAACATCAAAGAACAGTGACGTCATCAACATCAAAGAACTGTGACGTCATCAACATCATGTTTGTTATGTCACAAACATCACAGAGCTGTGATGTCACCAACATCAAGGAGCTGTGATGTCACCAACATCAAAGAGCTGTGATGTCATCAACATCAAAGAACAGTGACGTCATCAACATCATGTTTGTGATGTCACAAACATCACAGAGCTGTAATGTCACCAACATCAAAGAGCTGTGATGTTATCAACATCAAAGAACAGTGACGTCATCAACATCATGTTTGTGATGTCACAAACATCACAGAGCTGTGATGTCATCAACATCAAAGAACAGTGACGTCATCAACATCAAAGAACTGTGACGTCATCAACATCATGTTTGTAATGTCACAAACATCACAGAGCTGCGATGTCATCAACATCAAAGAACAGTGACGTCATCAACATCACGTTTGTGATGTCACAAACATCACAGAGCTGTGATGTCACCAACATCAAAGAGCTGTGATGTCACCAACATCAAAGAGCTGTGATGTCATCAACATCAAAGAACAGTGACGTCATCAACATCATGTTTGTGATGTCACAAACATCAAAGAGCTGTGATGTCACCAACATCGCAGTGCTGTGATGTCATCAACATCAAAGAACAGTGACGTCATCAACATCATGTTTGTGATGTCACAAACATCAAAGAGCTGTGATGTCACCAACATCAAAGAGCTGTGATGTCACCAACATCAAAGAGCTGTAATGTCATCAACATCAAAGAACAGTGACGCCATCAACATCATGATTGTGATGTCACAAACATCACAGAGCTGTGATGTCATCAACATCAAATAACAGTGACGTCATCAACACCATGTTTGTGATATTACCAACATCAACGAGCTCTGGTGTCACCAACATCAAATATGTGATCTCACCAACATCAAAGAGCTGTGATGTCATCAACATCAAAGAACAGTGACGTCATCAACATCATGATTGTGATGTCACAAACATCACAGAGCTGTGGTGTCACCAACATCAAAGAGCTGTGATGTCATCAACATCAAAGAGCTGTGATGTCATCAACATCAAAGAACAGTGACGTCATCAACATCATGATTGTGATGTCACAAACATCACAGAGCTGTGGTGTCACCAACATCAAAGAGCTGTGATGTCATCAACATCAAAGAACAGTGATGTCATCAACATCATGTTTGTGATGTCACAAACATCACAGAGCTGTGATGTCACCAACATCAAAGAGCTGTGATGTCACCAACATCAAAGAGCTGTGATGTCATCAACATCAAAGAACAGTGACGTCATCAACATCATGTTTGTGATGTCACAAACATCAAAGAGCTGTGATGTCACCAACATCGTAGTGCTGTGATGTCATCAACATCAAAGAACAGTGACGTCATCAACATCATGTTTGTGATGTCACAAACATCAAAGAGCTGTGATGTCACCAACATCAAAGAGCTGTGATGTCACCAACATCAAAGAGCTGTAATGTCATCAACATCAAAGAACAGTGACGCCATCAACATCATGATTGTGATGTCACAAACATCACAGAGCTGTGATGTCATCAACATCAAATAACAGTGACGTCATCAACACCATGTTTGTGATATTACCAACATCAACGAGCTCTGGTGTCACCAACATCAAATATGTGATCTCACCAACATCAAAGAGCTGTGATGTCATCAACATCAAAGAACAGTGACGTCATCAACATCATGATTGTGATGTCACAAACATCACAGAGCTGTGGTGTCACCAACATCAAAGAGCTGTGATGTCATCAACATCAAAGAGCTGTGATGTCATCAACATCAAAGAACAGTGACGTCATCAACATCATGATTGTGATGTCACAAACATCACAGAGCTGTGGTGTCACCAACATCAAAGAGCTGTGATGTCATCAACATCAAAGAACAGTGATGTCATCAACATCATGTTTGTGATGTCACAAACATCACAGAGCTGTGATGTCACTAACATCAAAGAGCTGTGATGTCATCAACATCAAAGAACAGTGACGTCATCAACACCATGTTTGTGATATTACCAACATCACAGAGCTGTGATGTCATCAACATCAAAGAGCAGTGACGTCATCAACATCAAAGAACAGTGACGTCATCAACAGCATGTTTGTGATGTCACAAACATCACAGAGCTGTGATGTCACCAACATCAAAGAGCTGTGATCTCATCAACATCAAATCTGTGATCTGACCAACATCAAAGAGGTCTGGTGTCATCAACATCGAAGATGCGTGATGTCATCAACATCAAATATGTGATCTCACCAACATCAAAGAGCTCTGGTGGCATCAACATCCAAGATGTGTGATGTCATCAACATCAAATTTGTGATCTCACCAACATCAAAGAGCTGTGATCCCATCAATATCAAATCTGTGATCTCACCAACATCAAAGAGCTCTGGTGTCATCAACATCAAAGAACAGTGACGTCATCAACATCATGTTTGTGATGTCACAAACATCACAGAGCTGTGATGTCATCAACATCAAAGAACAGTGACGTCATCAACATCAAAGAACTGTGACGTCATCAACATCATGTTTGTAATGTCACAAACATCACAGAGCTGCGATGTCATCAACATCAAAGAACAGTGACGTCATCAACATCACGTTTGTGATGTCACAAACATCACAGAGCTGTGATGTCACCAACATCAAAGAGCTGTGATGTCACCAACATCAAAGAGCTGTGATGTCATCAACATCAAAGAACAGTGACGTCATCAACATCATGTTTGTGATGTCACAAACATCAAAGAGCTGTGATGTCACCAACATCGCAGTGCTGTGATGTCATCAACATCAAAGAACAGTGACGTCATCAACATCATGTTTGTGATGTCACAAACATCAAAGAGCTGTGATGTCACCAACATCAAAGAGCTGTAATGTCATCAACATCAAAGAACAGTGACGCCATCAACATCATGATTGTGATGTCACAAACATCACAGAGCTGTGATGTCATCAACATCAAATAACAGTGACGTCATCAACACCATGTTTGTGATATTACCAACATCAACGAGCTCTGGTGTCACCAACATCAAATATGTGATTTCACCAACATCAAAGAGCTGTGATGTCATCAACATCAAAGAACAGTGACGTCATCAACATCATGATTGTGATGTCACAAACATCACAGAGCTGTGGTGTCACCAACATCAAAGAGCTGTGATGTCATCAACATCAAAGAGCTGTGATGTCATCAACATCAAAGAACAGTGACGTCATCAACATCATGATTGTGATGTCACAAACATCACAGAGCTGTGGTGTCACCAACATCAAAGAGCTGTGATGTCATCAACATCAAAGAACAGTGATGTCATCAACATCATGTTTGTGATGTCACAAACATCACAGAGCTGTGATGTCACCAACATCAAAGAGCTGTGATGTCACCAACATCAAAGAGCTGTGATGTCATCAACATCAAAGAACAGTGACGTCATCAACATCATGTTTGTGATGTCACAAACATCAAAGAGCTGTGATGTCACCAACATCGCAGTGCTGTGATGTCATCAACATCAAAGAACAGTGACGTCATCAACATCATGTTTGTGATGTCACAAACATCAAAGAGCTGTGATGTCACCAACATCAAAGAGCTGTGATGTCACCAACATCAAAGAGCTGTAATGTCATCAACATCAAAGAACAGTGACGCCATCAACATCATGATTGTGATGTCACAAACATCACAGAGCTGTGATGTCATCAACATCAAATAACAGTGACGTCATCAACACCATGTTTGTGATATTACCAACATCAACGAGCTCTGGTGTCACCAACATCAAATATGTGATCTCACCAACATCAAAGAGCTGTGATGTCATCAACATCAAAGAACAGTGACGTCATCAACATCATGATTGTGATGTCACAAACATCACAGAGCTGTGGTGTCACCAACATCAAAGAGCTGTGATGTCATCAACATCAAAGAGCTGTGATGTCATCAACATCAAAGAACAGTGACGTCATCAACATCATGATTGTGATGTCACAAACATCACAGAGCTGTGGTGTCACCAACATCAAAGAGCTGTGATGTCATCAACATCAAAGAACAGTGATGTCATCAACATCATGTTTGTGATGTCACAAACATCACAGAGCTGTGATGTCACTAACATCAAAGAGCTGTGATGTCATCAACATCAAAGAACAGTGACGTCATCAACACCATGTTTGTGATATTACCAACATCACAGAGCTGTGATGTCATCAACATCAAAGAGCAGTGACGTCATCAACATCAAAGAACAGTGACGTCATCAACAGCATGTTTGTGATGTCACAAACATCACAGAGCTGTGATGTCACCAACATCAAAGAGCTGTGATCTCATCAACATCAAATCTGTGATCTGACCAACATCAAAGAGGTCTGGTGTCATCAACATCGAAGATGCGTGATGTCATCAACATCAAATATGTGATCTCACCAACATCAAAGAGCTCTGGTGGCATCAACATCCAAGATGTGTGATGTCATCAACATCAAATTTGTGATCTCACCAACATCAAAGAGCTGTGATCCCATCAATATCAAATCTGTGATCTCACCAACATCAAAGAGCTCTGGTGTCATCAACATCAAATAACAGTGACGTCATCAACACCATGTTTGTGATATTACCAACATCAACGAGCTCTGGTGTCACCAACATCAAATATGTGATCTCACCAACATCAAAGAGCTGTGATGTCATCAACATCAAAGAACAGTGACGTCATCAACATCATGATTGTGATGTCACAAACATCACAGAGCTGTGGTGTCACCAACATCAAAGAGCTGTGATGTCATCAACATCAAAGAGCTGTGATGTCATCAACATCAAAGAACAGTGACGTCATCAACATCATGATTGTGATGTCACAAACATCACAGAGCTGTGGTGTCACCAACATCAAAGAGCTGTGATGTCATCAACATCAAAGAACAGTGATGTCATCAACATCATGTTTGTGATGTCACAAACATCACAGAGCTGTGATGTCACCAACATCAAAGAGCTGTGATGTCATCAACATCAAAGAACAGTGACGTCATCAACATCATGTTTGTGATCTCACAAACATCAAAGAGCTGTGATGTCACCAACATCAAAGAGCTGTGATGTCATCAACATCAAAGAACAGTGACGTCATCTACATCATGTTTGTGATGTCACAAACATCACAGAGCTGTGATGTCATCAACATCAAAGAACAGTGACGTCATCTACATCATGTTTGTGATGTCACAAACATCACAGAGCTGTGATGTCATCAACATCAAAGAACAGTGACGTCATCAACATCAAAGAACTGTGACGTCATCAACATCATGTTTGTGATGTCACAAACATCACAGAGCTGTGATGTCACCAACATCAAGGAGCTGTGATGTCACCAACATCAAAGAGCTGTGATGTCATCAACATCAAAGAACAGTGACGTCATCAACATCATGTTTGTGATGTCACAAACATCACAGAGCTGTAATGTCACCAACATCAAAGAGCTGTGATGTTATCAACATCAAAGAACAGTGACGTCATCAACATCATGTTTGTGATGTCACAAACATCACAGAGCTGTGATGTCATCAACATCAAAGAACAGTGACGTCATCAACATCAAAGAACTGTGACGTCATCAACATCATGTTTGTAATGTCACAAACATCACAGAGCTGCGATGTCATCAACATCAAAGAACAGTGACGTCATCAACATCACGTTTGTGATGTCACAAACATCACAGAGCTGTGATGTCACCAACATCAAAGAGCTGTGATGTCACCAACATCAAAGAGCTGTGATGTCATCAACATCAAAGAACAGTGACGTCATCAACATCATGTTTGTGATGTCACAAACATCAAAGAGCTGTGATGTCACCAACATCGCAGTGCTGTGATGTCATCAACATCAAAGAACAGTGACGTCATCAACATCATGTTTGTGATGTCACAAACATCAAAGAGCTGTGATGTCACCAACATCAAAGAGCTGTGATGTCACCAACATCAAAGAGCTGTAATGTCATCAACATCAAAGAACAGTGACGCCATCAACATCATGATTGTGATGTCACAAACATCACAGAGCTGTGATGTCATCAACATCAAATAACAGTGACGTCATCAACACCATGTTTGTGATATTACCAACATCAACGAGCTCTGGTGTCACCAACATCAAATATGTGATCTCACCAACATCAAAGAGCTGTGATGTCATCAACATCAAAGAACAGTGACGTCATCAACATCATGATTGTGATGTCACAAACATCACAGAGCTGTGGTGTCACCAACATCAAAGAGCTGTGATGTCATCAACATCAAAGAGCTGTGATGTCATCAACATCAAAGAACAGTGACGTCATCAACATCATGATTGTGATGTCACAAACATCACAGAGCTGTGGTGTCACCAACATCAAAGAGCTGTGATGTCATCAACATCAAAGAACAGTGATGTCATCAACATCATGTTTGTGATGTCACAAACATCACAGAGCTGTGATGTCACCAACATCAAAGAGCTGTGATGTCACCAACATCAAAGAGCTGTGATGTCATCAACATCAAAGAACAGTGACGTCATCAACATCATGTTTGTGATGTCACAAACATCAAAGAGCTGTGATGTCACCAACATCGTAGTGCTGTGATGTCATCAACATCAAAGAACAGTGACGTCATCAACATCATGTTTGTGATGTCACAAACATCAAAGAGCTGTGATGTCACCAACATCAAAGAGCTGTGATGTCACCAACATCAAAGAGCTGTAATGTCATCAACATCAAAGAACAGTGACGCCATCAACATCATGATTGTGATGTCACAAACATCACAGAGCTGTGATGTCATCAACATCAAATAACAGTGACGTCATCAACACCATGTTTGTGATATTACCAACATCAACGAGCTCTGGTGTCACCAACATCAAATATGTGATCTCACCAACATCAAAGAGCTGTGATGTCATCAACATCATGATTGTGATGTCACAAACATCACAGAGCTGTGGTGTCACCAACATCAAAGAGCTGTGATGTCATCAACATCAAAGAGCTGTGATGTCATCAACATCAAAGAACAGTGACGTCATCAACATCATGATTGTGATGTCACAAACATCACAGAGCTGTGGTGTCACCAACATCAAAGAGCTGTGATGTCATCAACATCAAAGAACAGTGATGTCATCAACATCATGTTTGTGATGTCACAAACATCACAGAGCTGTGATGTCACTAACATCAAAGAGCTGTGATGTCATCAACATCAAAGAACAGTGACGTCATCAACACCATGTTTGTGATATTACCAACATCACAGAGCTGTGATGTCATCAACATCAAAGAGCAGTGACGTCATCAACATCAAAGAACAGTGACGTCATCAACAGCATGTTTGTGATGTCACAAACATCACAGAGCTGTGATGTCACCAACATCAAAGAGCTGTGATCTCATCAACATCAAATCTGTGATCTGACCAACATCAAAGAGGTCTGGTGTCATCAACATCGAAGATGCGTGATGTCATCAACATCAAATATGTGATCTCACCAACATCAAAGAGCTCTGGTGGCATCAACATCCAAGATGTGTGATGTCATCAACATCAAATTTGTGATCTCACCAACATCAAAGAGCTGTGATCCCATCAATATCAAATCTGTGATCTCACCAACATCAAAGAGCTCTGGTGTCATCAACATCAAAGAACAGTGACGTCATCAACATCATGTTTGTGATGTCACAAACATCACAGAGCTGTGATGTCATCAACATCAAAGAACAGTGACGTCATCAACATCAAAGAACTGTGACGTCATCAACATCATGTTTGTAATGTCACAAACATCACAGAGCTGCGATGTCATCAACATCAAAGAACAGTGACGTCATCAACATCACGTTTGTGATGTCACAAACATCACAGAGCTGTGATGTCACCAACATCAAAGAGCTGTGATGTCACCAACATCAAAGAGCTGTGATGTCATCAACATCAAAGAACAGTGACGTCATCAACATCATGTTTGTGATGTCACAAACATCAAAGAGCTGTGATGTCACCAACATCGCAGTGCTGTGATGTCATCAACATCAAAGAACAGTGACGTCATCAACATCATGTTTGTGATGTCACAAACATCATGTTTGTGATGTCACAAACATCAAAGAGCTGTGATGTCACCAACATCAAAGAGCTGTGATGTCACCAACATCAAAGAGCTGTAATGTCATCAACATCAAAGAACAGTGACGCCATCAACATCATGATTGTGATGTCACAAACATCACAGAGCTGTGATGTCATCAACATCAAATAACAGTGACGTCATCAACACCATGTTTGTGATATTACCAACATCAACGAGCTCTGGTGTCACCAACATCAAATATGTGATCTCACCAACATCAAAGAGCTGTGATGTCATCAACATCAAAGAACAGTGACGTCATCAACATCATGATTGTGATGTCACAAACATCACAGAGCTGTGGTGTCACCAACATCAAAGAGCTGTGATGTCATCAACATCAAAGAGCTGTGATGTCATCAACATCAAAGAACAGTGACGTCATCAACATCATGATTGTGATGTCACAAACATCACAGAGCTGTGGTGTCACCAACATCAAAGAGCTGTGATGTCATCAACATCAAAGAACAGTGATGTCATCAACATCATGTTTGTGATGTCACAAACATCACAGAGCTGTGATGTCACCAACATCAAAGAGCTGTGATGTCACCAACATCAAAGAGCTATGATGTCATCAACATCAAAGAACAGTGACGTCATCAACATCATGTTTGTGATGTCACAAACATCAAAGAGCTGTGATGTCACCAACATCGCAGTGCTGTGATGTCATCAACATCAAAGAACAGTGACGTCATCAACATCATGTTTGTGATGTCACAAACATCAAAGAGCTGTGATGTCACCAACATCAAAGAGCTGTGATGTCACCAACATCAAAGAGCTGTAATGTCATCAACATCAAAGAACAGTGACGCCATCAACATCATGATTGTGATGTCACAAACATCACAGAGCTGTGATGTCATCAACATCAAATAACAGTGACGTCATCAACACCATGTTTGTGATATTACCAACATCAACGAGCTCTGGTGTCACCAACATCAAATATGTGATCTCACCAACATCAAAGAGCTGTGATGTCATCAACATCAAAGAACAGTGACGTCATCAACATCATGATTGTGATGTCACAAACATCACAGAGCTGTGGTGTCACCAACATCAAAGAGCTGTGATGTCATCAACATCAAAGAGCTGTGATGTCATCAACATCAAAGAACAGTGACGTCATCAACATCATGATTGTGATGTCACAAACATCACAGAGCTGTGGTGTCACCAACATCAAAGAGCTGTGATGTCATCAACATCAAAGAACAGTGATGTCATCAACATCATGTTTGTGATGTCACAAACATCACAGAGCTGTGATGTCACTAACATCAAAGAGCTGTGATGTCATCAACATCAAAGAACAGTGACGTCATCAACACCATGTTTGTGATATTACCAACATCACAGAGCTGTGATGTCATCAACATCAAAGAGCAGTGACGTCATCAACATCAAAGAACAGTGACGTCATCAACAGCATGTTTGTGATGTCACAAACATCACAGAGCTGTGATGTCACCAACATCAAAGAGCTGTGATCTCATCAACATCAAATCTGTGATCTGACCAACATCAAAGAGGTCTGGTGTCATCAACATCGAAGATGCGTGATGTCATCAACATCAAATATGTGATCTCACCAACATCAAAGAGCTCTGGTGGCATCAACATCCAAGATGTGTGATGTCATCAACATCAAATTTGTGATCTCACCAACATCAAAGAGCTGTGATCCCATCAATATCAAATCTGTGATCTCACCAACATCAAAGAGCTCTGGTGTCATCAACATCAAAGAACAGTGATGTCATCAACATCATGTTTGTAATGTCACAAACATCACAGAGCTGTGATGTCACCAACATCAAAGAGCTGTGATGTCACCAACATCAAAGAGCTGTGATGTCATCAACATCAAAGAACAGTGACGTCATCAACATCATGTTTGTGATGTCACAAACATCAAAGAGCTGTGATGTCACCAACATCGCAGTGCTGTGATGTCATCAACATCAAAGAACAGTGACGTCATCAACATCATGTTTGTGATGTCACAAACATCAAAGAGCTGTGATGTCACCAACATCAAAGAGCTGTGATGTCACCAACATCAAAGAGCTGTGATGTCACCAACATCGCAGTGCTGTGATGTCATCAACATCAAAGAACAGTGACGCCATCAACATCATGATTGTGATGTCACAAACATCACAGAGCTGTGATGTCATCAACATCAAATAACAGTGACGTCATCAACACCATGTTTGTGATATTACCAACATCAACGAGCTCTGGTGTCACCAACATCAAATATGTGATCTCACCAACATCAAGGAGCTGTGATGTCATCAACATCAAAGAACAGTGACGTCATCAACATCATGATTGTGATGTCACAAACATCACAGAGCTGTGGTGTCACCAACATCAAAGAGCTGTGATGTCATCAACATCAAAGAGCTGTGATGTCATCAACATCAAAGAACAGTGACGTCATCAACATCATGATTGTGATGTCACAAACATCACAGAGCTGTGGTGTCACCAACATCAAAGAGCTGTGATGTCATCAACATCAAAGAACAGTGATGTCATCAACATCATGTTTGTGATGTCACAAACATCACAGAGCTGTGATGTCACTAACATCAAAGAGCTGTGATGTCATCAACATCAAAGAACAGTGACGTCATCAACACCATGTTTGTGATATTACCAACATCACAGAGCTGTGATGTCATCAACATCAAAGAGCAGTGACGTCATCAACATCAAAGAACAGTGACGTCATCAACAGCATGTTTGTGATGTCACAAACATCACAGAGCTGTGATGTCACCAACATTAAAGAGCTGTGATCTCATCAACATCAAATCTGTGATCTGACCAACATCAAAGAGGTCTGGTGTCATCAACATCGAAGATGCGTGATGTCATCAACATCAAATATGTGATCTCACCAACATCAAAGAGCTCTGGTGGCATCAACATCCAAGATGTGTGATGTCATCAACATCAAATTTGTGATCTCACCAACATCAAAGAGCTGTGATCCCATCAATATCAAATCTGTGATCTCACCAACATCAAAGAGCTCTGGTGTCATCAACATCGAAGATGCGTGATGTCATCAACATCAAAGAGCTGTGATGTCACCAACATCAAAGAGCTGTGATTTCATCAACATCGAAGATGCGTGATGTCATCAACATCAAATATGTGATGTCACAAACATCACAGAGCTGTGATGTCATCAACATCAAAGAACAGTGATGTCATCAACATCATGTTTGTGATGTCACAAACATCACAGAGCTGTGATGTCACCAACATCAAAGAGCTGTGATGTCACCAACATCAAAGAGCTGTGATGTCATCAACATCAAAGAACAGTGACGTCATCAACATCATGTTTGTGATGTCACAAACATCAAAGAGCTGTGATGTCACCAACATCGCAGTGCTGTGATGTCATCAACATCAAAGAACAGTGACGTCATCAACATCATGTTTGTGATGTCACAAACATCAAAGAGCTGTGATGTCACCAACATCAAAGAGCTGTGATGTCACCAACATCAAAGAGCTGTAATGTCATCAACATCAAAGAACAGTGACGCCATCAACATCATGATTGTGATGTCACAAACATCACAGAGCTGTGATGTCATCAACATCAAATAACAGTGACGTCATCAACACCATGTTTGTGATATTACCAACATCAACGAGCTCTGGTGTCACCAACATCAAATATGTGATCTCACCAACATCAAAGAGCTGTGATGTCATCAACATCAAAGAACAGTGACGTCATCAACATCATGATTGTGATGTCACAAACATCACAGAGCTGTGGTGTCACCAACATCAAAGAGCTGTGATGTCATCAACATCAAAGAGCTGTGATGTCATCAACATCAAAGAACAGTGACGTCATCAACATCATGATTGTGATGTCACAAACATCACAGAGCTGTGGTGTCACCAACATCAAAGAGCTGTGATGTCATCAACATCAAAGAACAGTGATGTCATCAACATCATGTTTGTGATGTCACAAACATCACAGAGCTGTGATGTCACTAACATCAAAGAGCTGTGATGTCATCAACATCAAAGAACAGTGACGTCATCAACACCATGTTTGTGATATTACCAACATCACAGAGCTGTGATGTCATCAACATCAAAGAGCAGTGACGTCATCAACATCAAAGAACAGTGACGTCATCAACAGCATGTTTGTGATGTCACAAACATCACAGAGCTGTGATGTCACCAACATCAAAGAGCTGTGATCTCATCAACATCAAATCTGTGATCTGACCAACATCAAAGAGGTCTGGTGTCATCAACATCGAAGATGCGTGATGTCATCAACATCAAATATGTGATCTCACCAACATCAAAGAGCTCTGGTGGCATCAACATCCAAGATGTGTGATGTCATCAACATCAAATTTGTGATCTCACCAACATCAAAGAGCTGTGATCCCATCAATATCAAATCTGTGATCTCACCAACATCAAAGAGCTCTGGTGTCATCAACATCAAAGAACAGTGATGTCATCAACATCATGTTTGTGATGTCACAAACATCACAGAGCTGTGATGTCACCAACATCAAAGAGCTGTGATGTCACCAACATCAAAGAGCTGTGATGTCATCAACATCAAAGAACAGTGACGTCATCAACATCATGTTTGTGATGTCACAAACATCAAAGAGCTGTGATGTCACCAACATCGCAGTGCTGTGATGTCATCAACATCAAAGAACAGTGACGTCATCAACATCATGTTTGTGATGTCACAAACATCAAAGAGCTGTGATGTCACCAACATCAAAGAGCTGTGATGTCACCAACATCAAAGAGCTGTGATGTCACCAACATCGCAGTGCTGTGATGTCATCAACATCAAAGAACAGTGACGCCATCAACATCATGATTGTGATGTCACAAACATCACAGAGCTGTGATGTCATCAACATCAAATAACAGTGACGTCATCAACACCATGTTTGTGATATTACCAACATCAACGAGCTATGGTGTCACCAACATCAAATATGTGATCTCACCAACATCAAAGAGCTGTGATGTCATCAACATCAAAGAACAGTGACGTCATCAACATCATGATTGTGATGTCACAAACATCACAGAGCTGTGGTGTCACCAACATCAAAGAGCTGTGATGTCATCAACATCAAAGAGCTGTGATGTCATCAACATCAAAGAACAGTGACGTCATCAACATCATGATTGTGATGTCACAAACATCACAGAGCTGTGGTGTCACCAACATCAAAGAGCTGTGATGTCATCAACATCAAAGAACAGTGATGTCATCAACATCATGTTTGTGATGTCACAAACATCACAGAGCTGTGATGTCACTAACATCAAAGAGCTGTGATGTCATCAACATCAAAGAACAGTGACGTCATCAACACCATGTTTGTGATATTACCAACATCACAGAGCTGTGATGTCATCAACATCAAAGAGCAGTGACGTCATCAACATCAAAGAACAGTGACGTCATCAACAGCATGTTTGTGATGTCACAAACATCACAGAGCTGTGATGTCACCAACATCAAAGAGCTGTGATCTCATCAACATCAAATCTGTGATCTGACCAACATCAAAGAGGTCTGGTGTCATCAACATCGAAGATGCGTGATGTCATCAACATCAAATATGTGATCTCACCAACATCAAAGAGCTCTGGTGGCATCAACATCCAAGATGTGTGATGTCATATACATCAAATTTGTGATCTCACCAACATCAAAGAGCTGTGATCCCATCAATATCAAATCTGTGATCTCACCAACATCAAAGAGCTCTGGTGTCATCAACATCGAAGATGCGTGATGTCATCAACATCAAAGAGCTGTGATGTCATCAACATCAAAGAACAGTGACGACATCAACATCATGTTTGTGATGTCACCAACATCAAAGAGCTGTGATTTCATCATCATCGAAGATGCGTGATGTCATCAACATCAAATATGTGATGTCACAAACATCACAGAGCTGTGATGTCATCAACATCAAAGAACAGTGACGTCATCTACATCATGTTTGTGATGTCACAAACATCACAGAGCTGTGATGTCATCAACATCAAAGAACAGTGACGTCATCAACATCATGTTTGTGATCTCACAAACATCAAAGAGCTGTGATGTCACCAACATCAAAGAGCTGTGATGTCATCAACATCAAAGAACAGTGACGTCATCTACATCATGTTTGTGATGTCACAAACATCACAGAGCTGTGATGTCATCAACATCAAAGAACAGTGACGTCATCTACATCATGTTTGTGATGTCACAAACATCACAGAGCTGTGATGTCATCAACATCAAAGAACAGTGACGTCATCAACATCAAAGAACTGTGACGTCATCAACATCATGTTTGTGATGTCACAAACATCACAGAGCTGTGATGTCACCAACATCAAGGAGCTGTGATGTCACCAACATCAAAGAGCTGTGATGTCATCAACATCAAAGAACAGTGACGTCATCAACATCATGTTTGTGATGTCACAAACATCACAGAGCTGTGATGTCACCAACATCAAGGAGCTGTGATGTCACCAACATCAAAGAGCTGTGATGTCATCAACATCAAAGAACAGTGACGTCATCAACATCATGTTTGTGATGTCACAAACATCACAGAGCTGTAATGTCACCAACATCAAAGAGCTGTGATGTTATCAACATCAAAGAACAGTGACGTCATCAACACCATGTTTGTGATATTACCAACATCAACGAGCTCTGGTGTCACCAACATCAAATATGTGATCTCACCAACATCAAAGAGCTGTGATGTCATCAACATCAAAGAACAGTGACGTCATCAACATCATGTTTGTGATGTCACAAACATCACAGAGCTGTGATGTCACCAACATCAAAGAGCTGTGATGTCATCAACATCAAAGAACAGTGACGTCATCAACATCATGTTTGTGATGTCACAAACATCACAGAGCTGTGATGTCATCAACATCAAAGAACAGTGACGTCATCAACATCAAAGAACTGTGACGTCATCAACATCATGTTTGTAATGTCACAAACATCACAGAGCTGCGATGTCATCAACATCAAAGAACAGTGACGTCATCAACATCATGTTTGTGATGTCAGAAACATCACAGAGCTGTGATGTCACCAACATCAAAGAGCTGCGATGTCATCAACATCAAAGAACAGTGACGTCATCAACATCATGTTTGTGATGTTACAACCATCAAAGAGCTGTGATGTCACCAACATCGCAGTGCTGTGATGTCATCAACATCAAAGAACTGTGACGTCATCAACATCATGTTTGTGATGTCACAAACATAACAGAGCTGTGATGTCATCAACATCAAATAACAGTGACGTCATCAACACCATGTTTGTGATATTACCAACATCAACGAGCTCTGGTGTCACCAACATCAAATATGTGATCTCACCAACATCAAAGAGCTGTGATGTCATCAACATCAAAGAACAGTGACGTCATCAACATCATGATTGTGATGTCACAAACATCACAGAGCTGTGGTGTCACCAACATCAAAGAGCTGTGATGTCATCAACATCAAAGAACAGTGATGTCATCAACATCATGTTTGTGATGTCACAAACATCATGTTTGTGATGTCACAAACATCACAGAGCTGTGATGTCACCAACATCAAAGAGCTGTGATGTCATCAACATCAAAGAACAGTGATGTCATCAACATCATGTTTGTGATGTCACAAACATCATAGAGCTGTGATGTCACTAACATCAAAGAGCTGATATGTCATCAACATCAAAGAACAGTGACGTCATCAACACCATGTTTGTGATATTACCAACATCACAGAGCTGTGATGTCATCAACATCAAAGAGCAGTGACGTCATCAACATCAAAGAACAGTGACGTCATCAACAGCATGTTTGTGATGTCACAAACATCACAGAGCTGTGATGTCACCAACATCAAAGAGCTGTGATCTCATCAACATCAAATCTGTGATCTGACCAACATCAAAGAGGTCTGGTGTCATCAACATCGAAGATGCGTGATGTCATCAACATCAAATATGTGATCTCACCAACATCAAAGAGCTCTGGTGGCATCAACATCCAAGATGTGTGATGTCATCAACATCAAATTTGTGATCTCACCAACATCAAAGAGCTGTGATCCCATCAATATCAAATCTGTGATCTCACCAACATCAAAGAGCTCTGGTGTCATCAACATCGAAGATGCGTGATGTCATCAACATCAAAGAGCTGTGATGTCATCAACATCAAAGAACAGTGACGACATCAACATCATGTTTGTGATGTCACCAACATCAAAGAGCTGTGATTTCATCAACATCGAAGATGCGTGATGTCATCAACATCAAATATGTGATGTCACAAACATCACAGAGCTGTGATGTCATCAACATCAAAGAACAGTGACGTTATCAACATCAAAGAACTGTGACGTCAACATCATGTTTGTAATGTCACAAACATCACAGAGCTGTGAGTCATCAACATCAAAGAACAGTGACGTCATCTACATCATGTTTGTGATGTCACAAACATCACAGAGCTGTGATGTCATCAACATCAAAGAACAGTGACGTCATCAACATCATGTTTGTGATCTCACAAACATCAAAGAGCTGTGATGTCACCAACATCAAAGAGCTGTGATGTCATCAACATCAAAGAACAGTGACGTCATCTACATCATGTTTGTGATGTCACAAACATCACAGAGCTGTGATGTCATCAACATCAAAGAACAGTGACGTCATCAACATCAAAGAACTGTGACGTCATCAACATCATGTTTGTGATGTCACAAACATCACAGAGCTGTGATGTCACCAACATCAAGGAGCTGTGATGTCACCAACATCAAAGAGCTGTGATGTCATCAACATCAAAGAACAGTGACGTCATCAACATCATGTTTATGATGTCACAAACATCACAGAGCTGTAATGTCACCAACATCAAAGAGCTGTGATGTTATCAACATCAAAGAACAGTGACGTCATCAACACCATGTTTGTGATATTACCAACATCAACGAGCTCTGGTGTCACCAACATCAAATATGTGATCTCACCAACATCAAAGAGCTGTGATGTCATCAACATCAAAGAACAGTGACGTCATCAACATCATGTTTGTGATGTCACAAACATCACAGAGCTGTGATGTCACCAACATCAAAGAGCTGTGATGTCATCAACATCAAAGAACAGTGACGTCATCAACATCATGTTTGTGATGTCACAAACATCACAGAGCTGTGATGTCATCAACATCAAAGAACAGTGACGTCATGATAGGGCCCCGAGGGTGGAAAGTATGCTTTAATTTATTAAAGGGGTGTTGGTCAATCCTGTTGAAGTTGCTGAGCAGTTAATGTCATTACAAAGACAATAGGAAGAAACCCTCGCTGAACCTTCTGTGTGACCGACTGATCAAATCACTAACCTAACAGATGGGAAACAGGATACGGATCAATCAAGGTATCTGTGGACTCCTCTGTTTTAGGTAGAATGGACTCGGTGGACTCGGACAACGGCGATTCCCTGAGTGACTCACAGTAAATGATTGCATTGCATTGTAGGATATATGACCTCGTCACCTGGCAGGAGGTTATGTGAAGCCCCGCCCTCGTATGCAAATCTGTTATCTTCTGTGAACTTTTTGAATAAAACTCGGAGGTCCGAGGAGCTTCGGCGGATGTCGGCACGGCAAACGCTGTGTGGCTAGAATCCCCTTTGCAAAGTAATACGACTTGTCTGTGGTTTTGTTCTCGCCTCTCTAATGATAACTGAAAATACCTGACATTATTTTGGTGCCGTGACCCGGATCCTAACATATCTACGTTTGGACCTCAGCCTGCGGATACACTGAACGCCCGTCGACGGCCCGACACAAAGTCGGAAACAAAGACCGGGGGAGTAAATTCTCTTCCCGGCCAGTGGCTAGAACTTCCGCAGGCAAAGGGTCCAGTCGTGGGTTGACGGGATCCGGCGGATCGGAGGACCGAGAGAGAGACGAACCAGGAGACAGAGTGCGTATGGTTTTTGTTGTTCCTTTTACCCTGAAAGAAGGACCGTGCACGTTAGGTTTTTATCCATGTTTGCCTCTAGCACGAAAATAAATGGACCATCGTAGGTTTATCCCTTTTGACCTGGAGAGAAAAAAAAGGCTCGTACGAATGTATATATATATATAATAATACGTATTGTGGGGTGGGTTTTGTGTGTTCTGTGTATTTTGTGTGTTCTGTGTATTTTGTGTGTTCTGTGTATTTTGTGTGTTCTGTGTGTGTATGAATGCTGTGGGTTTGTTGAATCAGCGCGTTGGCCGAAACCTACCGGTGTAAACATAAACCAACGGTCTGTTGAAGTAGACAAAACCACAGATTGGCATTTTTTTGGGGGTACAAAACAAGCATATCTACGATCACGTTATCATGGGTAATTTATGTACCAAAGCCGAAGAGACTTTAAGCGGTGACGCTCTTTTTATTTTTTTAACAAAATCCTGAGAGTGTGAAATACTTGCGGAAGTGGAAAAAGAGATATGGATTCACTGGTAAATTAAACGTCTTATTTTTAGAAACTATGTGTAAGGACCTAAAAGCGAAAATTATGATAAATAGAAAACCAAAAGATGGTGAAAAACAACATAACGAATTAGAACAAGCCGAATGTTGGTTAGAAGCCGCACAAGTCCGCAATCAGGCACAGACGGAAGCAAAAAAGAAAAACAGAAGCGAAAAAACAAAAAGGAAAAGCCACGGCCGAGGACACTGTATTCAAAAACTGATTCAGATGACTTGGCCGTAGTCCGGTCTATCGAGACCCATAGGCGAGTGGATAAAGATAAAGAAAAACATTGCGTAACCTGGGAAACCACGAGTGTTGACACAATTGTGACGTACGGACGCCACGCGGGAAATTTAATAAAACGGAATATGCAAACAGGACCAGAGGTGTACGTAATGCATGAATATGGTGGCGATTTCGGAATTACTGCCTATCAGGGCAGGGATTTGAGAGGAGGAAAAGGCAGAGGAAGAGGACGAGGTCAGTACAGAGGGAGAATGGAAAGTAGATACGGAGAAGGTTGTTGGAACTGTGGAAAAAATGGACATTTTGCTCGCGACTGCCCTGATCAGATGTCGGGGAGTGGAGAAAATCAATGGAAATCACAGAACAGTCCCAACGTAACGGTAGTTAAAATGGAAACAGATAGTAGAACGGTATGTGAGAAAGAAAGAAGGAGGAAGTGAAAATTAGATATTCTGCGTCGCTTAGGAGTTGTTTAACGGATTAACTATAAACCATACGGAGTCATAAAATACTAAGACCCAAGAGCGTGTTTCGACCGTGTGTAAAACAATATTCCCTAAAACAGAAGCGCGAAAAGGACCCAGTAATTAAACAGGACGGGGAAGTGGCAGCTTCAGGTACACTCCCCCCCCCACATTCCGCTCAGGCGGCGTAACTAATTACACTGACTGAGGCGTGTAGAAAAGGGGAGGGGTTACACCTAACGGTCTACACAGACAGTCAGCTCTTTAAAATAACTGCAAACAAACACATTGAACGCGTCACCATTACACCCACTCGATGCAGATGTAATAAAAGAGACGCAAACATGCGCCCCAGTAAAAGTGAGGGTTTCCTAGAAAACAAGAGGAGCCACAGAATTAAACGACGTCCTGTGCGTCGAAAGAAATCCGGCTCTTCTAAAGAGCTTGTGTAGAGCTGCCGCCCTTATGAGCCATGGGCGATGCCATGCCTCAACAGGAGGGATGGTTACCATAATAAAACGACAGTTACACAATCAACATTAAAAAAAACTACTTAAAAATTTTTTGTAGGGCATGTGTAACGTGCATAAGCACGTTCAATAGTAGAATATATGAAAAAGACCGTAACTGGGAGTGGGGTAAGGGAAGCAAATGTGTTGCCAGATTCACCTGTCTCTTCTACCATCTCTGTGCAGGTTGGCGACTGAGTGTTAATCCGTGAGATTAAAAGAAAGATGTGGAGTGATGCATGCTGGGAGGCACCGTTTCGGATCCTCCTGACGACTGCAACAGCTGTAAAACGAGCTGAAAGAACCACCTGGATGCATCTCTCTCTTTGCAAACTCTTTTCCCTAAACAACCAGGATCGGTGCAATGAACTTGTGACGACCACGAGTAGTTGGGGAAGCCTGACTTCAAAGGGGAAAGCCTGTTTAGAAGGCTGCCGTCTCAACGTCAGTGAAGAAACCAGCGATCCCTACTCATTAGGTCAGACCAAGCGATGGCGCATGAAGCATGGCGGTTGTGGAAGAGGAGAGAGACCAGCGAGGGGACACATCCTTAAAGCTTCGAGCTAAGACGTAAAGCAGACATCGACAGAGGGAGATCCAGAGGCACCAACAAAAGACCCGCGAGGCCCACAGCTGCATCTAAAAAGATAGACGCACCTGAAAGCACATGGATTCAACTCCTCGTAAAAGTGGGAGAACAAATAGGTGCGGATGTGAAGAACTTGCCCTTCCACGGTCTAAGAATACCCAAATCAAAAAATGTTGTTTGTAACCAAAGTATTGTTTGAAAATGTATTAAGTAATGACATCTGAATGCAATGTGAAGTGAATATGATTTAATGAGATAACCGATAATAGATAACATAATTTCTGTAATATCCTGTTATGATGTTATGATTAGAAGACCTGGGGACGGCTTGCAGTATTTCCGTCTTATGGATTTCTCCCACTGTTTTCCCAAAGAGGTTTGGTGGGAGTTTTTCTCTCCTGTCAGGCGAATAATAATTAATAAATAACAAAGCATAAACAGGAGGGAAATGATAGGGCCCCGAGGGTGGAAAGTATGCTTTAATTTATTAAAGGGGTGTTGGTCAATCCTGTTGAAGTTGCTGAGCAGTTAATGTCATTACAAAGACAATAGGAAGAAACCCTCGCTGAACCTTCTGTGTGACCGACTGATCAAATCACTAACCTAACAGATGGGAAACAGGATACGGATCAATCAAGGTATCTGTGGACTCCTCTGTTTTAGGTAGAATGGACTCGGTGGACTCGGACAACGGCGATTCCCTGAGTGACTCACAGTAAATAATTGCATTGCATTGTAGGATATATGACCTCGTCACCTGGCAGGAGGTTATGTGAAGCCCCGCCCTCGTATGCAAATCTGTTATCTTCTGTGAACTTTTTGAATAAAACTCGGAGGTCCGAGGAGCTTCGGCGGATGTCGGCACGGCAAACGCTGTGTGGCTAGAATCCCCTTTGCAAAGTAATACGACTTGTCTGTGGTTTTGTTCTCGCCTCTCTAATGATAACTGAAAATACCTGACACGTCATCAACATCAAAGAACTGTGACGTCATCAACATCATGTTTGTAATGTCACAAACATCACAGAGCTGCAATGTCACAAACATCAAAGAGCTGTGATGTCACCAACATCGCAGTGCTGTGATGTCATCAACATCAAAGAACAGTGACGTCATCAACATCATGTTTGTGATGTCACAAACATCAAAGAGCTGTGATGTCACCAACATCAAAGAGCTGTGATGTCACCAACATCAAAGAGCTGTAATGTCATCAACATCAAAGAACAGTGACGCCATCAACATCATGATTGTGATGTCACAAACATCACAGAGCTGTGATGTCATCAACATCAAATAACAGTGACGTCATCAACACCATGTTTGTGATATTACCAACATCAACGAGCTCTGGTGTCACCAACATCAAATATGTGATCTCACCAACATCAAAGAGCTGTGGTGTCACCAACATCAAAGAGCTGTGATGTCATCAACATCAAAGAACAGTGATGTCATCAACATCAAAGAGCTGTGATCTCATCAACATCAAATCTGTGATCTCACCAACATCAAAGAGGTCTGGTGTCATCAACATCGAAGATGCGTGATGTCATCAACATCAAATCTGTGATCTCACCAACATCAAAGAGCTCTGGTGGCATCAACATCCAAGATGTGTGATGTCATCAACATCAAATTTGTGATCTCACCAACATCAAAGAGCTGTGATCCCATCAATATCAAATCTGTGATCTCACCAACATCAAAGAGCTCTGGTGTCATCAACATCGAAGATGCGTGATGTCATCAACAGCAAATATGTGATCTCACCAACATCAAAGAGCTGTGATGTCATCAACATCGAAGAGCTGTGATCTCATCAACTTCAAATCTGTGATCTCACCAACATCAAAGAGCTCTGGTGTCATCAACATCGAAGATGCGTGATGTCATCAACATCAAATATGTGATGTCACAAACATCACAGAGCTGTGATGTCATCAACATCAAAGAACAGTGACGTCATCAACATCATGATTGTGATGTCACAAACATCACAGAGCTGTGGTGTCACCAACATCAAAGAGCTGTGATGTCATCAATATCAAAGAACAGTGACGTCATCAACATCATGTTTGTCATGTCACAAACATCACAGAGCTGTGATGTCACAAACATCACAGAGCTGTGATGTCACCAACATCAAAGAGCTGTGATGTCATCAACATCAAAGAACAGTTACGTCATCAACATCATGTTTGTGATGTCCCCACATCACAGCTGTTTCCTTTTTTCTCCATTTAAAGGCAGCGAGATAAAGCCTAAACGGACAACATTTAAGAATGCATTAGTTGACAGAGTTTTCATCTACTTACTGCCTCAGGATTACACAAACGATAGTTTTATGAAGCTATCATCATTCTGAATGAACAGTGACGTCATCAACATCATGTTTGTGATGTCACAAACATCAAAGAGCTGTGGTGTCACCAACATCAAAGAGCTGTGATGTCATCAACATCAAAGAACAGTGATGTCATCAACATCAAAGAGCTGTGATCTCATCAACATCAAATCTGTGATCTCACCAACATCAAAGAGGTCTGGTGTCATCAACATCGAAGATGCGTGATGTCATCAACATCAAATCTGTGATCTCACCAACATCAAAGAGCTCTGGTGGCAGCAACATCCAAGATGTGTGATGTCATCAACATCAAATTTGTGATCTCACCAACATCAAAGAGCTGTGATCCCATCAATATCAAATCTGTGATCTCACCAACATCAAAGAGCTCTGGTGTCATCAACATCGAAGATGCGTGATGTCATCAACAGCAAATATGTGATCTCACCAACATCAAAGAGCTGTGATGTCATCAACATCGAAGAGCTGTGATCTCATCAACTTCAAATCTGTGATCTCACCAACATCAAAGAGCTCTGGTGTCATCAACATCGAAGATGCGTGATGTCATCAACATCAAATATGTGATGTCACAAACATCACAGAGCTGTGATGTCATCAACATCAAAGAACAGTGACGTCATCAACATCATGTTTGTGATGTCATCAACATCAAAGAACAGTGACGACATCAACATCATGTTTGTTATGTCACAAACATCACAGAGCTGTGATGTCACCAACATCAAAGAGATGTGATGTCATCAACATCAAAGAACAGTGATGTCATCAACATCAAAGAGCTGTGATCTCATCAACATCAAATCTGTGATCTCACCAACATCAAAGAGGTCTGGTGTCATCAACATCGAAGATGCGTAATGTCATCAACATCAAATCTGTGATCTCACCAACATCAAAGGTCTCTGGTGGCATCAACATCCAAGATGTGTGATGTCATCAACATCAAATTTAATATCTCACCAACATCAAAGAGCTGTGATCCCATCAATATCAAATCTGTGATCTCACCAACATCAAAGAGCTCTGGTGTCATCAACATCGAAGATGCGTGATGTCTTCAACATCAAATATGTGATCTCACCAACATCAAAGAGCTGTGATGTCATCAACATCAAAGAGCTGTGATCTCATCAACATCAAATCTGTGATCTCACCAACATCAAAGAGGTCTGGTGTCATCAACATCGAAGATGCGTAATGTCATCAACATCAAATCTGTGATCTCACCAACATCAAAGAGCTCTGGTGGCATCAACATCCAAGATGTGTGATGTCATCAACATCAAATTTGTGATCTCACCAACATCAAAGAGCTGTGATCCCATCAATATCAAATCTGTGATCTCACCAACATCAAAGAGCTGTGATGTCATCAGCATCAAAGAACAGGGACGTCATCAACATCATGTTTGTGATGTCACAAACATCACAGAGCTGTGATGTCATCAACAACAAAGAACAGTCACGTCATCAACATCATGTTTGTGATGTCTCAAACATCAAAGAGCTGTGATGTTACCAACATCACAGAGCTGTGATGTCATCAACATCAAAGAACAGCGACGTCATCAACATCATGTTTGTGATGTCACAAACATCACAGAGCTGTGATGTCACCAACATCAAACAGCTGTGATGTCATCAACATCAAAGAACAGGGACTTCAACAACATCATGTTTGTGATGTCACAAACATCACAGAGCTGTGATGTCACCAACATCAAAGGGCTGTGATGTCATCAACATCAAATATGTGATGTCACAAACATCACATGATGTTGTCATCAACATCAAAGAACAGTGACGTCATCAACATCAAAGAACTGTGACGTCATCAACATCATGTTTGTAATGTCACAAACATCACGGAGCTGTGATGTCATCAACATCAAAGAGCTGTGATGTCATCAACATAAAAGAACAATGACGTCATCAACATCATGTTTTTGATGTCTCAAACGTCAAAGATCTGTGATGTCACCAACATCATAGAGCTGTGATGTCATCAACATCAAAGAACAGTGACGTCATCAACATCATGTTTGTGATGTCACAAACATCACAGAGCTGTGATGTCACCGACATCAAAGAGCTGTGATGTCACCAACACCAAAGAGCTGTGATGTCATCAGCATCAAAGAACAGGGACGTCATCAACATCATGTTTGTGATGTCACAAACATCACAGAGCTGTGATGTCACCAACAACAAAGAACAGTCACGTCATCAACATCATGTTTGTGATGTCTCAAACATCAAAGAGCTGTGATGTTACCAACATCACAGAGCTGTGATGTCATCAACATCAAAGAACAGTGACGTCATCAACATCATGTTTGTGATGTCACAAACATCACAGAGCTGTGATGTCACCAACATAAAACAGCTGTGATGTCATCAACATCAAAGAACAGTGACGTCATCAACATCATGTTTGTGATGTCACAAACATCACAGAGCTGTGATGTCATCAACATCAAAGAACAGTGACGTCATCAACATCATGTTTGTGATGTCACAAACATCACAGAGTTGTGATGTCACCAACATCAAAGAGCTGTGATGTCATCAACATCAAAGAACAGTGACGTCATCAACATCATGTTTGTGATGTCACAAATATCACAGAGCTGTGATGTCACTAACATCAAATACTGTGATGTCACCAACATCAAAGAGCTGTGATGTCATCAACATCAAAGAACAGTGACGTCATCAACATAATGTTTGTGATGTCACAAATATCACAGAGCTGTGATGTCACCAACATCAAAGACTGTGATGTCACCAACATCAAAGAACAGTGACGTCATCAACATCATGTTTTTGATGTCTCAAACATCAAAGATCTGTGATGTCACCAACATCACAGAGCTGTGATGTCATCAACATCAAAGAACAGTGACGTCATCAACATCATGTTTGTGATGTCACAAACATCACAGAGCTGTGATGTCACCGACATCAAAGAGCTGTGATGTCACCAACACCAAAGAGCTGTGATGTCATCAGCATCAAAGAACAGTCACGTCATCAACATCATGTTTGTGATGTCTCAAACATCAAAGAGCTGTGATGTTACCAACATCACAGAGCTGTGATGTCATCAACATCAAAGAACAGTGACGTCATCAACATCATGTTTGTGATGTCACAAACATCACAGAGCTGTGATGTCACCAACATAAAACAGCTGTGATGTCATCAACATCAAAGAACAGTGACGTCATCAACATCATGTTTGTGATGTCACAAACATCACAGAGCTGTGATGTCATCAACATCAAAGAACAGTGACGTCATCAACATCATGTTTGTGATGTCACAAACATCACAGAGCTGTGATGTCACCAACATCAAAGAGCTGTGATGTCATCAACATCAAAGAACAGTGACGTCATCAACATCATGTTTGTGATGTCACAAATATCACAGAGCTGTGATGTCACTAACATCAAAGACTGTGATGTCACCAACATCAAAGAGCTGTGATGTCATCAACATCAAAGAACAGTGACGTCATCAACATAATGTTTGTGATGTCACAAATATCACAGAGCTGTGATGTCACCAACATCAAAGAACAGTGACGTCATCAACATCATGTTTTTGATGTCTCAAACATCAAAGATCTGTGATGTCACCAACATCACAGAGCTGTGATGTCATCAACATCAAAGAACAGTGACGTCATCAACATCATGTTTGTGATGTCACAAACATCACAGAGCTGTGATGTCACCGACATCAAAGAGCTGTGATGTCACCAACACCAAAGAGCTGTGATGTCATCAGCATCAAAGAACAGGGACGTCATCAACATCATGTTTGTGATGTCACAAACATCACAGAGCTGTGATGTCATCAACAACAAAGAACAGTCACGTCATCAACATCATGTTTGTGATGTCTCAAACATCAAAGAGCTGTGATGTTACCAACATCACAGAGCTGTGATGTCATCAACATCAAAGAACAGTGACGTCATCAACATCATGTTTGTGATGTCACAAACATCACAGAGCTGTGATGTCACCAACATAAAACAGCTGTGATGTCATCAACATCAAAGAACAGGGACGTCATCAACATCATGTTTGTGACGTCACAAACATCACAGAGCTGTGATGTCACCAACATCAAAGAGCTGTGATGTCATCAACATCAAAGAGCTGTGATGTCATCAGCATCAAAGAACAGGGACGTCATCAACATCATGTTTGTGATGTCACAAACATCACAGAGCTGTGATGTCACCAACAACAAAGAACAGTCACGTCATCAACATCATGTTTGTGATGTCTCAAACATCAAAGAGCTGTGATGTTACCAACATCACAGAGCTGTGATGTCATCAACATCAAAGAACAGTGACGTCATCAACATCATGTTTGTGATGTCACAAACATCACAGAGCTGTGATGTCACCAACATAAAACAGCTGTGATGTCATCAACATCAAAGAACAGTGACGTCATCAACATCATGTTTGTGATGTCACAAACATCACAGAGCTGTGATGTCATCAACATCAAAGAACAGTGACGTCATCAACATCATGTTTGTGATGTCACAAACATCACAGAGTTGTGATGTCACCAACATCAAAGAGCTGTGATGTCATCAACATCAAAGAACAGTGACGTCATCAACATCATGTTTGTGATGTCACAAATATCACAGAGCTGTGATGTCACTAACATCAAATACTGTGATGTCACCAACATCAAAGAGCTGTGATGTCATCAACATCAAAGAACAGTGACGTCATCAACATAATGTTTGTGATGTCACAAATATCACAGAGCTGTGATGTCACCAACATCAAAGACTGTGATGTCACCAACATCAAAGAACAGTGACGTCATCAACATCATGTTTTTGATGTCTCAAACATCAAAGATCTGTGATGTCACCAACATCACAGAGCTGTGATGTCATCAACATCAAAGAACAGTGACGTCATCAACATCATGTTTGTGATGTCACAAACATCACAGAGCTGTGATGTCACCGACATCAAAGAGCTGTGATGTCACCAACACCAAAGAGCTGTGATGTCATCAGCATCAAAGAACAGTCACGTCATCAACATCATGTTTGTGATGTCTCAAACATCAAAGAGCTGTGATGTTACCAACATCACAGAGCTGTGATGTCATCAACATCAAAGAACAGTGACGTCATCAACATCATGTTTGTGATGTCACAAACATCACAGAGCTGTGATGTCACCAACATAAAACAGCTGTGATGTCATCAACATCAAAGAACAGTGACGTCATCAACATCATGTTTGTGATGTCACAAACATCACAGAGCTGTGATGTCATCAACATCAAAGAACAGTGACGTCATCAACATCATGTTTGTGATGTCACAAACATCACAGAGCTGTGATGTCACCAACATCAAAGAGCTGTGATGTCATCAACATCAAAGAACAGTGACGTCATCAACATCATGTTTGTGATGTCACAAATATCACAGAGCTGTGATGTCACTAACATCAAAGACTGTGATGTCACCAACATCAAAGAGCTGTGATGTCATCAACATCAAAGAACAGTGACGTCATCAACATAATGTTTGTGATGTCACAAATATCACAGAGCTGTGATGTCACCAACATCAAAGAACAGTGACGTCATCAACATCATGTTTTTGATGTCTCAAACATCAAAGATCTGTGATGTCACCAACATCACAGAGCTGTGATGTCATCAACATCAAAGAACAGTGACGTCATCAACATCATGTTTGTGATGTCACAAACATCACAGAGCTGTGATGTCACCGACATCAAAGAGCTGTGATGTCACCAACACCAAAGAGCTGTGATGTCATCAGCATCAAAGAACAGGGACGTCATCAACATCATGTTTGTGATGTCACAAACATCACAGAGCTGTGATGTCATCAACAACAAAGAACAGTCACGTCATCAACATCATGTTTGTGATGTCTCAAACATCAAAGAGCTGTGATGTTACCAACATCACAGAGCTGTGATGTCATCAACATCAAAGAACAGTGACGTCATCAACATCATGTTTGTGATGTCACAAACATCACAGAGCTGTGATGTCACCAACATAAAACAGCTGTGATGTCATCAACATCAAAGAACAGGGACGTCATCAACATCATGTTTGTGACGTCACAAACATCACAGAGCTGTGATGTCACCAACATCAAAGAGCTGTGATGTCATCAACATCAAAGAACAGTGACGTCATCAACATCATGTTTGTGATGTCACAAACATCACAGAGCTGTGATGTCATCAACATCAAAGAACAGTGACGTCATCAACATCATGTTTGTGATGTCACAAACATCACAGAGCTGTGATGTCATCAACATCAAAGAACAGGGACGTCATCAACATCATGTTTGTGTTGTCACAAACATCACAGAGCTGTGATGTCATCAACATCAAAGAACATTGACGTCATCAACATCAAAGAACATTGACGTCATCAACATCATGTTTGTGATGTCACAAACATCTCAGAGCTGTGATGTCATCAACATCAAAGAACAGTGACGTCATCAACATCATGTTTGTGATGTCACAAACATCACAGAGCTGTGATGTCATCAACATCAAAGAACAGGGACGTCATCAACATCATGTTTGTGATGTCACAAACATCACAGAGCTGTGATGTCATCAACATCAAAGAACATTGACGTCATCAACATCATGTTTTTGATGTCTCAAACATCAAAGATCTGTGATGTCACCAATATCACAGAGCTGTGATGTCATCAACATCAAAGAACAGTGACGTCATCAACATCATGTTTGTGATGTCACAAACATCACAGAGCTGTGATGTCATCAACATCAAAGAACAGTGACGTCATCAACATCATGTTTGTGATGTCACAAACGTCACCGAGCTGTGATGTCACCAACATCAAAGAGCTGTGATGTCACCAACATCAAAGAGCTGTGATGTCATCAGCATCAAAAAACAGGGACGTCATCAACATCATGTTTGTGATGTCACAAACATCACAGAGCTGTGATGTCATCAACAACACAGAACAGTCACGTCATCAACATCATGTTTGTGATGTCTCAAACATCAAAGAGCTGTGATGTTACCAACATCACAGAGCTGTGATGTCATCAACATCAAAGAACAGTGACGTCATCAACATCATGTTTGTGATGTCACAAACATCACAGAGCTGTGATGTCACCAACATCAAACAGCTGTGATGTCATCAACATCAAAGAACAGGGACGTCAACAACATCATGTTTGTGATGTCACAATCATCACAGAGCTGTGATGTCACCAACATCAAAGAGCTGTAATGTCATCAACATCAAAGAACAGTGACGCCATCAACATCATGATTGTGATGTCACAAACATCACAGAGCTGTGATGTCATCAACATCAAATAACAGTGACGTCATCAACACCATGTTTGTGATATTACCAACATCAACGAGCTCTGGTGTCACCAACATCAAATATGTGATCTCACCAACATCAAAGAGCTGTGATGTCATCAACATCAAAGAACAGTGACGTCATCAACATCATGATTGTGATGTCACAAACATCACAGAGCTGTGATGTCACCGACATCAAAGAGCTGTGATGTCACCAACACCAAAGAGCTGTGATGTCATCAGCATCAAAGAACAGTCACGTCATCAACATCATGTTTGTGATGTCTCAAACATCAAAGAGCTGTGATGTTACCAACATCACAGAGCTGTGATGTCATCAACATCAAAGAACAGTGACGTCATCAACATCATGTTTGTGATGTCACAAACATCACAGAGCTGTGATGTCACCAACATAAAACAGCTGTGATGTCATCAACATCAAAGAACAGTGACGTCATCAACATCATGTTTGTGATGTCACAAACATCACAGAGCTGTGATGTCATCAACATCAAAGAACAGTGACGTCATCAACATCATGTTTGTGATGTCACAAACATCACAGAGCTGTGATGTCACCAACATCAAAGAGCTGTGATGTCATCAACATCAAAGAACAGTGACGTCATCAACATCATGTTTGTGATGTCACAAATATCACAGAGCTGTGATGTCACTAACATCAAAGACTGTGATGTCACCAACATCAAAGAGCTGTGATGTCATCAACATCAAAGAACAGTGACGTCATCAACATAATGTTTGTGATGTCACAAATATCACAGAGCTGTGATGTCACCAACATCAAAGACTGTGATGTCACCAACATCAAAGAACAGTGACGTCATCAACATCATGTTTTTGATGTCTCAAACATCAAAGATCTGTGATGTCACCAACATCACAGAGCTGTGATGTCATCAACATCAAAGAACAGTGACGTCATCAACATCATGTTTGTGATGTCACAAACATCACAGAGCTGTGATGTCACCGACATCAAAGAGCTGTGATGTCACCAACACCAAAGAGCTGTGATGTCATCAGCATCAAAGAACAGGGACGTCATCAACATCATGTTTGTGATGTCACAAACATCACAGAGCTGTGATGTCATCAACAACAAAGAACAGTCACGTCATCAACATCATGTTTGTGATGTCTCAAACATCAAAGAGCTGTGATGTTACCAACATCACAGAGCTGTGATGTCATCAACATCAAAGAACAGTGACGTCATCAACATCATGTTTGTGATGTCACAAACATCACAGAGCTGTGATGTCACCAACATAAAACAGCTGTGATGTCATCAACATCAAAGAACAGGGACGTCATCAACATCATGTTTGTGACGTCACAAACATCACAGAGCTGTGATGTCACCAACATCAAAGAGCTGTGATGTCATCAACATCAAAGAACAGTGACGTCATCAACATCATGTTTGTGATGTCACAAACATCACAGAGCTGTGATGTCATCAACATCAAAGAACAGTGACGTCATCAACATCATGTTTGTGATGTCACAAACATCACAGAGCTGTGATGTCATCAACATCAAAGAACAGGGACGTCATCAACATCATGTTTGTGTTGTCACAAACATCACAGAGCTGTGATGTCATCAACATCAAAGAACATTGACGTCATCAACATCATGTTTGTGATGTCACAAACATCACAGAGCTGTGATGTCATCAACATCAAAGAACAGTGACGTCATCAACATCATGTTTGTGATGTCACAAACATCAAAGAGCTGTGATGTCACCAACATCAAAGAGCTGTGATGTCACCAACATCAAAGAGCTGTAATGTCATCAACATCAAAGAACAGTGACGTCATCAACATCATGATTGTGATGTCACAAACATCACAGAGCTGTGGTGTCACCAACATCAAAGAGCTGTGATGTCATCAACATCAAAGAACAGTGACGTCATCAACATCATGATTGTGATGTCACAAACATCACAGAGCTGTGGTGTCACCAACATCAAAGAGCTGTGATGTCATCAACATCAAAGAACAGTGATGTCATCAACATCATGTTTGTGATGTCACAAACATCACAGAGCTGTGATGTCACCAACATCAAAGAGCTGTGATGTCACCAACATCAAAGAGCTGTGATGTCATCAACATCAAAGAACAGTGACGTCATCAACATCATGTTTGTGATGTCACAAACATCAAAGAGCTGTGATGTCACCAACATCGCAGTGCTGTGATGTCATCAACATCAAAGAACAGTGACGTCATCAACATCATGTTTGTGATGTCACAAACATCAAAGAGCTGTGATGTCACCAACATCAAAGAGCTGTGATGTCACCAACATCAAAGAGCTGTAATGTCATCAACATCAAAGAACAGTGACGCCATCAACATCATGATTGTGATGTCACAAACATCACAGAGCTGTGATGTCATCAACATCAAATAACAGTGACGTCATCAACACCATGTTTGTGATATTACCAACATTAACGAGCTCTGGTGTCACCAACATCAAATATGTGATCTCACCAACATCAAAGAGCTGTGATGTCATCAACATCAAAGAACAGTGACGTCATCAACATCATGATTGTGATGTCACAAACATCACAGAGCTGTGGTGTCACCAACATCAAAGAGCTGTGATGTCATCAACATCAAAGAGCTGTGATGTCATCAACATCAAAGAACAGTGACGTCATCAACATCATGATTGTGATGTCACAAACATCACAGAGCTGTGGTGTCACCAACATCAAAGAGCTGTGATGTCATCAACATCAAAGAACAGTGATGTCATCAACATCATGTTTGTGATGTCACAAACATCACAGAGCTGTGATGTCACTAACATCAAAGAGCTGTGATGTCATCAACATCAAAGAACAGTGACGTCATCAACACCATGTTTGTGATATTACCAACATCACAGAGCTGTGATGTCATCAACATCAAAGAGCAGTGACGTCATCAACATCAAAGAACAGTGACGTCATCAACAGCATGTTTGTGATGTCACAAACATCACAGAGCTGTGATGTCACCAACATCAAAGAGCTGTGATCTCATCAACATCAAATCTGTGATCTGACCAACATCAAAGAGGTCTGGTGTCATCAACATCGAAGATGCGTGATGTCATCAACATCAAATATGTGATCACACCAACATCAAAGAGCTCTGGTGGCATCAACATCCAAGATGTGTGATGTCATCAACATCAAATTTGTGATCTCACCAACATCAAAGAGCTGTGATCCCATCAATATCAAATCTGTGATCTCACCAACATCAAAGAGCTCTGGTGTCATCAACATCAAAGAACAGTGATGTCATCAACATCATGTTTGTGATGTCACAAACATCACAGAGCTGTGATGTCACCAACATCAAAGAGCTGTGATGTCACCAACATCAAAGAGCTGTGATGTCATCAACATCAAAGAACAGTGACGTCATCAACATCATGTTTGTGATGTCACAAACATCAAAGAGCTGTGATGTCACCAACATCGCAGTGCTGTGATGTCATCAACATCAAAGAACAGTGACGTCATCAACATCATGTTTGTGATGTCACAAACATCAAAGAGCTGTGATGTCACCAACATCAAAGAGCTGTGATGTCACCAACATCAAAGAGCTGTGATGTCACCAACATCGCAGTGCTGTGATGTCATCAACATCAAAGAACAGTGACGCCATCAACATCATGATTGTGATGTCTCAAACATCAAAGAGCTGTGATGTTACCAACATCACAGAGCTGTGATGTCATCAACATCAAAGAACAGTGACGTCATCAACATCATGTTTGTGATGTCACAAACATCACAGAGCTGTGATGTCACCAACATAAAACAGCTGTGATGTCATCAACATCAAAGAACAGTGACGTCATCAACATCATGTTTGTGACGTCACAAACATCACAGAGCTGTGATGTCACCAACATCAAAGAGCTGTGATGTCATCAACATCAAAGAACAGTGACGTCATCAACATCATGTTTGTGATGTCACAAACATCACAGAGCTGTGATGTCATCAACATCAAAGAACAGTGACGTCATCAACATCATGTTTGTGATGTCACAAACATCACAGAGCTGTGATGTCATCAACATCAAAGAACAGGGACGTCATCAACATCATGTTTGTTTTGTCACAAACATCACAGAGCTGTGATGTCATCAACATCAAAGAACATTGACGTCATCAACATCAAAGAACATTGACGTCATCAACATCATGTTTGTGATGTCACAAACATCTCAGAGCTGTGATGTCATCAACATCAAAGAACAGTGACGTCATCAACATCATGTTTGTGATGTCACAAACATCACAGAGCTGTGATGTCATCAACATCAAAGAACAGGGACGTCATCAACATCATGTTTGTGATGTCACAAACATCACAGAGCTGTGATGTCATCAACATCAAAGAACATTGACGTCATCAACATCATGTTTTTGATGTCTCAAACATCAAAGATCTGTGATGTCACCAATATCACAGAGCTGTGATGTCATCAACATCAAAGAACAGTGACGTCATCAACATCATGTTTGTGATGTCACAAACATCACAGAGCTGTGATGTCATCAACATCAAAGAACAGTGACGTCATCAACATCATGTTTGTGATGTCACAAACGTCACCGAGCTGTGATGTCACCAACATCAAAGAGCTGTGATGTCACCAACATCAAAGAGCTGTGATGTCATCAGCATCAAAAAACAGGGACGTCATCAACATCATGTTTGTGATGTCACAAACATCACAGAGCTGTGATGTCATCAACAACACAGAACAGTCACGTCATCAACATCATGTTTGTGATGTCTCAAACATCAAAGAGCTGTGATGTTACCAACATCACAGAGCTGTGATGTCATCAACATCAAAGAACAGTGACGTCATCAACATCATGTTTGTGATGTCACAAACATCACAGAGCTGTGATGTCACCAACATCAAACAGCTGTGATGTCATCAACATCAAAGAACAGGGACGTCAACAACATCATGTTTGTGATGTCACAATCATCACAGAGCTGTGATGTCACCAACATCAAAGAGCTGTAATGTCATCAACATCAAAGAACAGTGACGCCATCAACATCATGATTGTGATGTCACAAACATCACAGAGCTGTGATGTCATCAACATCAAATAACAGTGACGTCATCAACACCATGTTTGTGATATTACCAACATCAACGAGCTCTGGTGTCACCAACATCAAATATGTGATCTCACCAACATCAAAGAGCTGTGATGTCATCAACATCAAAGAACAGTGACGTCATCAACATCATGATTGTGATGTCACAAACATCACAGAGCTGTGATGTCACCGACATCAAAGAGCTGTGATGTCACCAACACCAAAGAGCTGTGATGTCATCAGCATCAAAGAACAGTCACGTCATCAACATCATGTTTGTGATGTCTCAAACATCAAAGAGCTGTGATGTTACCAACATCACAGAGCTGTGATGTCATCAACATCAAAGAACAGTGACGTCATCAACATCATGTTTGTGATGTCACAAACATCACAGAGCTGTGATGTCACCAACATAAAACAGCTGTGATGTCATCAACATCAAAGAACAGTGACGTCATCAACATCATGTTTGTGATGTCACAAACATCACAGAGCTGTGATGTCATCAACATCAAAGAACAGTGACGTCATCAACATCATGTTTGTGATGTCACAAACATCACAGAGCTGTGATGTCACCAACATCAAAGAGCTGTGATGTCATCAACATCAAAGAACAGTGACGTCATCAACATCATGTTTGTGATGTCACAAACATCACAGAGCTGTGATGTCACCAACATCAAAGAGCTGTGATGTCATCAACATCAAAGAACAGGGACGTCATCAACACCATGTTTGTGATGTCACAAACATCACAGAGCTGTGATGTCACCAACATCAAAGAACAGGGACGTCATCAACATCATGTTTGTGATGTCACAAACATCACAGAGCTGTGATGTCATCAACATCAAAGAACATTGACGTAATCAACATCATGTTTGTGATGTCACAAACATCACAGAGCTGTGATGTCACCAACATCAAACAGCTGTGATGTCATCAACATCAAAGAACAGGGACGTCAACAACATCATGTTTGTGATGTCACAAACATCACAGAGCTGTGATGTCATCAACATCAAAGAACAGGGACGTCATCAACATCATGTTTGTGATGTCACAAACATCACAGAGCTGTGATATCATCAACATCAAAGAACATTGACGTCATCAACATCATGTTTTTGATGTCTCAAACATCAAAGATCTGTGATGTCACCAATATCACAGAGCTGTGATGTCATCAACATCAAAGAACAGTGACGTCATCAACATCATGTTTGTGATGTCACAAACATCACAGAGCTGTGATGTCACCAACATCAAAGAGCTGTGATGTCATCAACATCAAAGAACAGGGACGTCATCAACATCATGTTTGTGATGTCACAAACATCACAGAGCTGTGATGTCACCGACATCAAAGAGCTGTGATGTCACCAACACCAAAGAGCTGTGATGTCATCAGCATCAAAGAACAGGGACGTCATCAACATCATGTTTGTGATGTCACAAACATCACAGAGCTGTGATGTCATCAACAACAAAGAACAGTCACGTCATCAACATCATGTTTGTGATGTCACAAACATCACAGAGCTGTGATGTCATCAACATCAAAGAACAGGGACGTCATCAACATCATGTTTGTGATGTCACAAACATCACTGAGCTGTGATGTCATCAACATCAAAGAACATTGACGTCATCAACATCATGTTTTTGATGTCTCAAACATCAAAGATCTGTGATGTCACCAATATCACAGAGCTGTGATGTCATCAACATCAAAGAACAGTGACGTCATCAACATCATGTTTGTGATGTCACAAACACCAAAGAGCTGTGATGTCACCAACATCAAAGAGCTGTGATGTCACCAACATCAAAGAGCTGTGATGTCATCAGCATCAAAAAACAGGGACGTCATCAACATCATGTTTGTGATGTCACAAACATCACAGAGCTGTGATGTCATCAACAACAAAGAACAGTCACGTCATCAACATCATGTTTGTGATGTCTCAAACATCAAAGAGCTGTGATGTTACCAACATCACAGAGCTGTGATGTCATCAACATCAAAGAACAGTGACGTCATCAACATCATGTTTGTGATGTCACAAACATCACAGAGCTGTGATGTCACCAACATCAAACAGCTGTGATGTCATCAACATCAAAGAACAGGGACGTCAACAACATCATGTTTGTGATGTCACAAACATCACAGAGCTGTGATGTCACCAACATCAAAGAGCTGTGATGTCATCAACATCAAAGAACAGTGACGTCATCAACATCATGTTTGTGATGTCACAAACATCACAGAGCTGTGATGTCACCAACATCAAAGAGCTGTGATGTCATCAACATCAAAGAACAGGGACGTCATCAACACCATGTTTGTGATGTCACAAACATCACAGAGCTGTGATGTCACCAACATCAAAGAACAGGGACGTCATCAACATCATGTTTGTGATGTCACAAACATCACAGAGCTGTGATGTCATCAACATCAAAGAACATTGACGTAATCAACATCATGTTTGTGATGTCACAAACATCACAGAGCTGTGATGTCACCAACATCAAAGAGCTGTGATGTCACCAACACCAAAGAGCTGTGATGTCACCAACATCAAAGAGCTGTGATGTCACCAACATCAAAGAGCTGTGATGTCATCAGCATCAAAGAACAGGGACGTCATCAACATCATGTTTGTGATGTCACAAACATCACAGAGCTGTGATGTCATCAACAACAAAGAACAGTCACGTCATCAACATCATGTTTTTGATGTCTCAAACATCAAAGAGCTGTGATGTCATCAACATCAAAGAACAGTGACGTCATCAACATCATGTTTGTGATGTCACAAACATCACAGAGCTGTGATGTCACCAACATCAAACAGCTGTGATGTCATCAACATCAAAGAACAGGGACGTCAACAACATCATGTTTGTGATGTCACAAACATCACAGAGCTGTGATGTCACCAACATCAAACAGCTGTGATGTCATCAATATCAAAGAACAGTGACGTCATCAACATCATGTTTGTGATGTCACAAAGATCACAGAGCTGTGATGTCACCAACATCAAACAGCTGTGATGTCATCAACATCAAAGAACAGGGACGTCAACAACGTCATGTTTGTGATGTCACAAACATCACAGAGCTGTGATGTCACCAACATCAAAGAGCTGTGATGTCATCAACATCAAAAAACAGTGACGTCATCAACATCATGTTTGTGATGTCACAAACATCACAGAGCTGTGATGTCATCAACATCAAAGAACAGTGACGTCATCAACATTATGTTTGTGATGTCACAAACATCACAGAGCTGTGATGTCACCAACATCAAAGAGCTGTGATGTCATCAACATCAAAGAACAGTGACGTCATCAACATCATGTTTGTGATGTCACAAATATCACAGAGCTGTGATGTCACTAACATCAAAGACTGTGATGTCACCAACATCAAAGAGCTGTGATGTCATCAACATCAAAGAACAGTGACGTCATCAACATAATGTTTGTGATGTCACAAATATCACAGAGCTGTGATGTCACCAACATCAAAGAACAGTGACGTCATCAACATCATGTTTGTCATGTCACAAACATCACAGAGCTGTGATGTTACCAACATCAAAGAGCAGTGACGTCATCAACATCATGTTTGTGATGTCACAAACATCACAGAGCTGTGATGTCATCAACATCAAAGAACATTGACGTCATCAACATCATGTTTTTGATGTCTCAAACATCAAAGATCTGTGATGTCACCAACATCACAGAGCTGTGATGTCATCAACATCAAAGAACAGTGACGTCATCAACATCATGTTTGTGATGTCACAAACATCACAGAGCTGTGATGTCACCAACATCAAAGAGCTGTGATGTCACCAACACCAAAGAGCTGTGATGTCACCAACATCAAAGAGCTGTGATGTCACCAACATCAAAGAGCTGTGATGTCATCAGCATCAAAGAACAGGGACGTCATTAACATCATGTTTGTGATGTCACAAACATCACAGAGCTGTGATGTCATCAACAACAAAGAACAGTCACGTCATCAACATCATGTTTGTGATGTCTCAAACATCAAAGAGCTGTGATGTTACCAACATCACAGAGCTGTGATGTCATCAACATCAAAGAACAGTGACGTCATCAACATCATGTTTGTGATGTCACAAACATCACAGAGCTGTGATGTCACCAACATCAAACAGCTGTGATGTCATCAACATCAAAGAACAGGGACGTCATCAACATCATGTTTGTGACGTCACAAACATCACAGAGCTGTGATGTCACCAACATCAAAGAGCTGTGATGTCATCAACATCAAAGAACAGTGACGTCATCAACATCATGTTTGTGATGTCACAAACATCACAGAGCTGTGATGTCATCAACATCAAAGAACAGTGACGTCATCAACATCATGTTTGTGATGTCACAAACATCACAGAGCTGTGATGTCATCAACATCAAAGAACAGGGACGTCATCAACATCATGTTTGTGATGTCACAAACATCACAGAGCTGTGATGTCATCAACATCAAAGAACATTGACGTCATCAACATCATGTTTTTGATGTCTCAAACATCAAAGATCTGTGATGTCACCAATATCACAGAGCTGTGATGTCATCAACATCAAAGAACAGTGACGTCATCAACATCATGTTTGTGATGTCACAAACATCACAGAGCTGTGATGTCACCAACATCAAAGAGCTGTGATGTCATCAACATCAAAGAACAGGGACGTCATCAACATCATGTTTGTGATGTCACAAACATCACAGAGCTGTGATGTCACCGACATCAAAGAGCTGTGATGTCACCAACACCAAAGAGCTGTGATGTCATCAGCATCAAAGAACAGGGACGTCATCAACATCATGTTTGTGATGTCACAAACATCACAGAGCTGTGATGTCATCAACAACAAAGAACAGTCACGTCATCAACATCATGTTTGTGATGTCTCAAACATCAAAGAGCTGTGATGTTACCAACATCACAGAGCTGTGATGTCATCAACATCAAAGAACAGTGACGTCATCAACATCATGTTTGTGATGTCACAAACATCACAGAGCTGTGATGTCACCAACATCAAACAGCTGTGATGTCATCAACATCAAAGAACAGGGACGTCATCAACATCATGTTTGTGACGTCACAAACATCACAGAGCTGTGATGTCACCAACATCAAAGAGCTGTGATGTCATCAACATCAAAGAACAGTGACGTCATCAACATCATGTTTGTGATGTCACAAACATCACAGAGCTGTGATGTCATCAACATCAAAGAACAGTGACGTCATCAACATCATGTTTGTGATGTCACAAACATCACAGAGCTGTGATGTCATCAACATCAAAGAACAGGGACGTCATCAACATCATGTTTGTGATGTCACAAACATCACAGAGCTGTGATGTCATCAACATCAAAGAACATTGACGTCATCAACATCATGTTTGTGATGTCACAAACATCACAGAGCTGTGATGTCATCAACATCAAAGAACAGTGACGTCATCAACATCATGTTTGTGATGTCACAAACATCACAGAGCTGTGATGTCATCAACATCAAAGAACAGGGACGTCATCAACATCATGTTTGTGATGTCACAAACATCACAGAGCTGTGATGTCATCAACATCAAAGAACATTGACGTCATCAACATCATGTTTTTGATGTCACAAACACCAAAGAGCTGTGATGTCACCAACATCAAACAGCTGTGATGTCATCAATATCAAAGAACAGTGACGTCATCAACATCATGTTTGTGATGTCACAAACGTCACCGAGCTGTGATGTCACCAACATCAAAGAGCTGTGATGTCACCAACACCAAAGAGCTGTGATGTCACCAACATCAAAGAGCTGTGATGTCACCAACATCAAAGAGCTGTGATGGCATCAGCATCAAAGAACAGGGACGTCATCAACATCATGTTTGTGATGTCACAAACATCACAGAGCTGTGATGTCATCAACAACAAAGAACAGTCACGTCATCAACATCATGTTTTTGATGTCTCAAACATCAAAGAGCTGTGATGTCATCAACATCAAAGAACAGTGACGTCATCAACATCATGTTTGTGATGTCACAAACATCACAGAGCTGTGATGTCACCAACATCAAACAGCTGAGATGTCATCAACATCAAAGAACAGGGACGTCATCAACATCATGTTTGTGATGTCACAAACATCACAGAGCTGTGATGTCATCAACATCAAAGAACATTGACGTAATCAACATCATGTTTGTGATGTCACCAACATCACAGAGCTGTGATGTCACCAACATCAAAGAGCTGTGATGTCATCAACATCAAAGAAGAGTTACGTCATCAACATCAAAGAACAGTGACGTCATCAACATCATGTTTGTGATGTCACCAACATCACAGAGCTGTGATGTCACCAACATCAAACAGCTGTGATGTCATCAACATCAAAGAACAGGGACGTCAACAACATCATGTTTGTGATGTCACAAACATCACAGAGCTGTGATGTCACCAACATCAAAGAGCTGTGATGTCATCAACATCAAAGAACAGTGACGTCATCAACATCATGTTTGTGATGTCACAAACATCACAGAGCTGTGATGTCACCAACATCAAAGAGCTGTGATGTCACCAACATCAAAGAACAGGGACGTCATCAACATCATGTTTGTGATGTCACAAACATCACAGAGCTGTGATGTCATCAACATCAAAGAACATTGACGTAATCAACATCATGTTTGTGATGTCACCAACATCACAGAGCTGTGATGTCACCAACATCAAAGAGCTGTGATGTCATCAACATCAAAGAAGAGTTACGTCATCAACATCAAAGAACAGTGACGTCATCAACATCATGTTTGTGATGTCACAAACGTCACCGAGCTGTGATGTCACCAACATCAAAGAGCTGTGATGTCATCAGCATCAAAGAACAGGGACGTCATCAACATCATGTTTGTGATGTCACAAACACCAAAGAGCTGTGATGTCACCAACATCAAAGAGCTGTGATGTCACCAACATCAAAGAGCTGTGATGTCATCAGCATCAAAAAACAGGGACGTCATCAACATCATGTTTGTGATGTCACAAACATCACAGAGCTGTGATGTCATCAACAACAAAGAACAGTCACGTCATCAACATCATGTTTGTGATGTCTCAAACATCAAAGAGCTGTGATGTTACCAACATCACAGAGCTGTGATGTCATCAACATCAAAGAACAGTGACGTCATCAACATCATGTTTGTGATGTCACCAACATCACAGAGCTGTGATGTCACCAACATCAAACAGCTGTGATGTCATCAACATCAAAGAACAGGGACGTCAACAACATCATGTTTGTGATGTCACAAACATCACAGAGCTGTGATGTCACCAACATCAAAGAGCTGTGATGTCATCAACATCAAAGAACAGTGACGTCATCAACATCATGTTTGTGATGTCACAAACATCACAGAGCTGTGATGTCACCAACATCAAAGAGCTGTGATGTCACCAACATCAAAGAACAGGGACGTCATCAACATCATGTTTGTGATGTCACAAACATCACAGAGCTGTGATGTCATCAACATCAAAGAACATTGACGTAATCAACATCATGTTTGTGATGTCACCAACATCACAGAGCTGTGATGTCACCAACATCAAAGAGCTGTGATGTCATCAACATCAAAGAAGAGTTACGTCATCAACATCAAAGAACAGTGACGTCATCAACATCATGTTTGTGATGTCACAAACGTCACCGAGCTGTGATGTCACCAACATCAAAGAGCTGTGATGTCACCAACATCAAAGAGCTGTGATGTCATCAGCATCAAAGAACAGTGACGTCATCAACATCATGTTTGTGATGTCACAAACATCACAGAGCTGTGATGTCATCAACATCAAAGAACAGGGACGTCATCAACATCATGTTTGTGATGTCACAAACATCACAGAGCTGTGATGTCATCAACATCAAAGAACATTGACGTCATCAACATCATGTTTTTGATGTCTCAAACATCAAAGATCTGTGATGTCACCAATATCACAGAGCTGTGATGTCATCAACATCAAAGAACAGTGACGTCATCAACATCATGTTTGTGATGTCACAAACACCAAAGAGCTGTGATGTCACCAACATCAAAGAGCTGTGATGTCACCAACATCAAAGAGCTGTGATGTCATCAGCATCAAAAACAGGGACGTCATCAACATCATGTTTGTGATGTCACAAACATCACAGAGCTGTGATGTCATCAACAACAAAGAACAGTCACGTCATCAACATCATGTTTGTGATGTCTCAAACATCAAAGAGCTGTGATGTTACCAACATCACAGAGCTGTGATGTCATCAACATCAAAGAACAGTGACGTCATCAACATCATGTTTGTGATGTCACAAACATCACAGAGCTGTGATGTCACCAACATCAAACAGCTGTGATGTCATCAACATCAAAGAACAGGGACGTCAACAACATCATGTTTGTGATGTCACAAACATCACAGAGCTGTGATGTCACCAACATCAAAGAGCTGTGATGTCATCAACATCAAAGAACAGTGACGTCATCAACATCATGTTTGTGATGTCACAAACATCACAGAGCTGTGATGTCACCAACATCAAAGAGCTGTGATGTCACCAACATCAAAGAACAGGGACGTCATCAACATCATGTTTGTGATGTCACAAACATCACAGAGCTGTGATGTCATCAACATCAAAGAACATTGACGTAATCAACATCATGTTTGTGATGTCACCAACATCACAGAGCTGTGATGTCACCAACATCAAAGAGCTGTGATGTCATCAACATCAAAGAAGAGTTACGTCATCAACATCAAAGAACAGTGACGTCATCAACATCATGTTTGTGATGTCACAAACGTCACCGAGCTGTGATGTCACCAACATCAAACAGCTGAGATGTCATCAACATCAAAGAACAGGGACGTCATCAACATCATGTTTGTGATGTCACAAACATCACAGAGCTGTGATGTCATCAACATCAAAGAACATTGACGTAATCAACATCATGTTTGTGATGTCACCAACATCACAGAGCTGTGATGTCACCAACATCAAAGAGCTGTGATGTCATCAACATCAAAGAAGAGTTACGTCATCAACATCAAAGAACAGTGACGTCATCAACATCATGTTTGTGATGTCACCAACATCACAGAGCTGTGATGTCACCAACATCAAACAGCTGTGATGTCATCAACATCAAAGAACAGGGACGTCAACAACATCATGTTTGTGATGTCACAAACATCACAGAGCTGTGATGTCACCAACATCAAAGAGCTGTGATGTCATCAACATCAAAGAACAGTGACGTCATCAACATCATGTTTGTGATGTCACAAACATCACAGAGCTGTGATGTCACCAACATCAAAGAGCTGTGATGTCACCAACATCAAAGAACAGGGACGTCATCAACATCATGTTTGTGATGTCACAAACATCACAGAGCTGTGATGTCATCAACATCAAAGAACATTGACGTAATCAACATCATGTTTGTGATGTCACCAACATCACAGAGCTGTGATGTCACCAACATCAAAGAGCTGTGATGTCATCAACATCAAAGAAGAGTTACGTCATCAACATCAAAGAACAGTGACGTCATCAACATCATGTTTGTGATGTCACAAACGTCACCGAGCTGTGATGTCACCAACATCAAAGAGCTGTGATGTCATCAGCATCAAAGAACAGGGACGTCATCAACATCATGTTTGTGATGTCACAAACACCAAAGAGCTGTGATGTCACCAACATCAAAGAGCTGTGATGTCACCAACATCAAAGAGCTGTGATGTCATCAGCATCAAAAAACAGGGACGTCATCAACATCATGTTTGTGATGTCACAAACATCACAGAGCTGTGATGTCATCAACAACAAAGAACAGTCACGTCATCAACATCATGTTTGTGATGTCTCAAACATCAAAGAGCTGTGATGTTACCAACATCACAGAGCTGTGATGTCATCAACATCAAAGAACAGTGACGTCATCAACATCATGTTTGTGATGTCACCAACATCACAGAGCTGTGATGTCACCAACATCAAACAGCTGTGATGTCATCAACATCAAAGAACAGGGACGTCAACAACATCATGTTTGTGATGTCACAAACATCACAGAGCTGTGATGTCACCAACATCAAAGAGCTGTGATGTCATCAACATCAAAGAACAGTGACGTCATCAACATCATGTTTGTGATGTCACAAACATCACAGAGCTGTGATGTCACCAACATCAAAGAGCTGTGATGTCACCAACATCAAAGAACAGGGACGTCATCAACATCATGTTTGTGATGTCACAAACATCACAGAGCTGTGATGTCATCAACATCAAAGAACATTGACGTAATCAACATCATGTTTGTGATGTCACCAACATCACAGAGCTGTGATGTCACCAACATCAAAGAGCTGTGATGTCATCAACATCAAAGAAGAGTTACGTCATCAACATCAAAGAACAGTGACGTCATCAACATCATGTTTGTGATGTCACAAACGTCACCGAGCTGTGATGTCACCAACATCAAAGAGCTGTGATGTCACCAACATCAAAGAGCTGTGATGTCATCAGCATCAAAGAACAGTGACGTCATCAACATCATGTTTGTGATGTCACAAACATCACAGAGCTGTGATGTCATCAACATCAAAGAACAGGGACGTCATCAACATCATGTTTGTGATGTCACAAACATCACAGAGCTGTGATGTCATCAACATCAAAGAACATTGACGTCATCAACATCATGTTTTTGATGTCTCAAACATCAAAGATCTGTGATGTCACCAATATCACAGAGCTGTGATGTCATCAACATCAAAGAACAGTGACGTCATCAACATCATGTTTGTGATGTCACAAACACCAAAGAGCTGTGATGTCACCAACATCAAAGAGCTGTGATGTCACCAACATCAAAGAGCTGTGATGTCATCAGCATCAAAAAACAGGGACGTCATCAACATCATGTTTGTGATGTCACAAACATCACAGAGCTGTGATGTCATCAACAACAAAGAACAGTCACGTCATCAACATCATGTTTGTGATGTCTCAAACATCAAAGAGCTGTGATGTTACCAACATCACAGAGCTGTGATGTCATCAACATCAAAGAACAGTGACGTCATCAACATCATGTTTGTGATGTCACAAACATCACAGAGCTGTGATGTCACCAACATCAAACAGCTGTGATGTCATCAACATCAAAGAACAGGGACGTCAACAACATCATGTTTGTGATGTCACAAACATCACAGAGCTGTGATGTCACCAACATCAAAGAGCTGTGATGTCATCAACATCAAAGAACAGTGACGTCATCAACATCATGTTTGTGATGTCACAAACATCACAGAGCTGTGATGTCACCAACATCAAAGAGCTGTGATGTCACCAACATCAAAGAACAGGGACGTCATCAACATCATGTTTGTGATGTCACAAACATCACAGAGCTGTGATGTCATCAACATCAAAGAACATTGACGTAATCAACATCATGTTTGTGATGTCACCAACATCACAGAGCTGTGATGTCACCAACATCAAAGAGCTGTGATGTCATCAACATCAAAGAAGAGTTACGTCATCAACATCAAAGAACAGTGACGTCATCAACATCATGTTTGTGATGTCACAAACGTCACCGAGCTGTGATGTCACCAACATCAAAGAGCTGTGATGTCATCAGCATCAAAGAACAGGGACGTCATCAACATCATGTTTGTGATGTCACAAACATCACAGAGCTGTGATGTCACCAACATCAAACAGCTGTGATGTCATCAACATCAAAGAACAGGGACGTCAACAACATCATGTTTGTAATGTCACAAACATCACAGAGCTGTGATGTCACCAACATCAAAGAGCTGTGATGTCATCAACATCAAAGAACAGTGACGTCATCAACATCATGTTTGTGATGTCACAAACATCACAGAGCTGTGATGTCACCAACATCAAAGAGCTGTGATGTCACCAACATCAAAGAACAGGGACGTCATCAACATCATGTTTGTGATGTCACAAACATCACAGAGCTGTGATGTCATCAACATCAAAGAACATTGACGTAATCAACATCATGTTTGTGATGTCACCAACATCACAGAGCTGTGATGTCACCAACATCAAAGAGCTGTGATGTCATCAACATCAAAGAAGAGTTACGTCATCAACATCAAAGAACAGTGACGTCATCAACATCATGTTTGTGATGTCACAAACGTCACCGAGCTGTGATGTCACCAACATCAAAGAGCTGTGATGTCATCAGCATCAAAGAACAGGGACGTCATCAACATCATGTTTGTGATGTCACAAACATCACAGAGCTGTGATGTCATCAACAACAAAGAACAGTCACGTCATCAACATCATGTTTTTGATGTCTCAAACATCAAAGAGCTGTGATGTCATCAACATCAAAGAACAGTGACGTCATCAACATCATGTTTGTGATGTCACAAACATCACAGAGCTGTGATGTCATCAACATCAAAGAACATTGACGTCATCAACATCATGTTTTTGATGTCTCAAACATCAAAGATCTGTGATGTCACCAATATCACAGAGCTGTGATGTCATCAACATCAAAGAACAGTGACGTCATCAACATCATGTTTGTGATGTCACAAACACCAAAGAGCTGTGATGTCACCAACATCAAAGAGCTGTGATGTCACCAACATCAAAGAGCTGTGATGTCATCAGCATCAAAAAACAGGGACGTCATCAACATCATGTTTGTGATGTCACAAACATCACAGAGCTGTGATGTCATCAACAACAAAGAACAGTCACGTCATCAACATCATGTTTGTGATGTCTCAAACATCAAAGAGCTGTGATGTTACCAACATCACAGAGCTGTGATGTCATCAACATCAAAGAACAGTGACGTCATCAACATCATGTTTGTGATGTCACAAACATCACAGAGCTGTGATGTCACCAACATCAAACAGCTGTGATGTCATCAACATCAAAGAACAGGGACGTCAACAACATCATGTTTGTGATGTCACAAACATCACAGAGCTGTGATGTCACCAACATCAAAGAGCTGTGATGTCATCAACATCAAAGAACAGTGACGTCATCAACATCATGTTTGTGATGTCACAAACATCACAGAGCTGTGATGTCACCAACATCAAAGAGCTGTGATGTCACCAACATCAAAGAACAGGGACGTCATCAACATCATGTTTGTGATGTCACAAACATCACAGAGCTGTGATGTCATCAACATCAAAGAACATTGACGTAATCAACATCATGTTTGTGATGTCACCAACATCACAGAGCTGTGATGTCACCAACATCAAAGAGCTGTGATGTCATCAACATCAAAGAAGAGTTACGTCATCAACATCAAAGAACAGTGACGTCATCAACATCATGTTTGTGATGTCACAAACGTCACCGAGCTGTGATGTCACCAACATCAAAGAGCTGTGATGTCATCAGCATCAAAGAACAGGGACGTCATCAACATCATGTTTGTGATGTCACAAACATCACAGAGCTGTGATGTCACCAACATCAAACAGCTGTGATGTCATCAACATCAAAGAACAGGGACGTCAACAACATCATGTTTGTGATGTCACAAACATCACAGAGCTGTGATGTCACCAACATCAAAGAGCTGTGATGTCATCAACATCAAAGAACAGTGACGTCATCAACATCATGTTTGTGATGTCACAAACATCACAGAGCTGTGATGTCACCAACATCAAAGAGCTGTGATGTCACCAACATCAAAGAACAGGGACGTCATCAACATCATGTTTGTGATGTCACAAACATCACAGAGCTGTGATGTCATCAACATCAAAGAACATTGACGTAATCAACATCATGTTTGTGATGTCACCAACATCACAGAGCTGTGATGTCACCAACATCAAAGAGCTGTGATGTCATCAACATCAAAGAAGAGTTACGTCATCAACATCAAAGAACAGTGACGTCATCAACATCATGTTTGTGATGTCACAAACGTCACCGAGCTGTGATGTCACCAACATCAAAGAGCTGTGATGTCATCAGCATCAAAGAACAGGGACGTCATCAACATCATGTTTGTGATGTCACAAACATCACAGAGCTGTGATGTCATCAACAACAAAGAACAGTCACGTCATCAACATCATGTTTTTGATGTCTCAAACATCAAAGAGCTGTGATGTCATCAACATCAAAGAACAGTGACGTCATCAACATCATGTTTGTGATGTCACAAACATCACAGAGCTGTGATGTCACCAACATCAAACAGCTGTGATGTCATCAACATCAAAGAACAGGGACGTCAACAACATCATGTTTGTGATGTCACAAACATCACAGAGCTGTGATGTCACCAACATCAAACAGCTGTGATGTCATCAATATCAAAGAACAGTGACGTCATCAACATCATGTTTGTGATGTCACAAAGATCACAGAGCTGTGATGTCACCAACATCAAACAGCTGTGATGTCATCAACATCAAAGAACAGGGACGTCAACAACGTCATGTTTGTGATGTCACAAACATCACAGAGCTGTGATGTCACCAACATCAAAGAGCTGTGATGTCATCAACATCAAAAAACAGTGACGTCATCAACATCATGTTTGTGATGTCACAAACATCACAGAGCTGTGATGTCATCAACATCAAAGAACAGTGACGTCATCAACATCATGTTTGTGATGTCACAAACATCACAGAGCTGTGATGTCACCAACATCAAAGAGCTGTGATGTCATCAACATCAAAGAACAGTGACGTCATCAACATCATGTTTGTGATGTCACAAATATCACAGAGCTGTGATGTCACTAACATCAAAGACTGTGATGTCACCAACATCAAAGAGCTGTGATGTCATCAACATCAAAGAACAGTGACGTCATCAACATAATGTTTGTGATGTCACAAATATCACAGAGCTGCAATGTCACCAACATCAAAGAACAGTGACGTCATCAACATCATGTTTGTCATGTCACAAACATCACAGAGCTGTGATGTTACCAACATCAAAGAGCAGTGACGTCATCAACATCATGTTTGTGATGTCACAAACATCACAGAGCTGTGATGTCATCAACATCAAAGAACATTGACGTCATCAACATCATGTTTTTGATGTCTCAAACATCAAAGATCTGTGATGTCACCAACATCACAGAGCTGTGATGTCATCAACATCAAAGAACAGTGACGTCATCAACATCATGTTTGTGATGTCACAAACATCACAGAGCTGTGATGTCACCAACATCAAAGAGCTGTGATGTCACCAACACCAAAGAGCTGTGATGTCATCAACATCAAAGAACAGTGACGTCATCAACATCATGTTTGTGATGTCACAAACATCACAGAGCTGTGATGTCACCAACATCAAAGAGCTGTGATGTCACCAACACCAAAGAGCTGTGATGTCACCAACATCAAAGAGCTGTGATGTCACCAACATCAAAGAGCTGTGATGTCATCAGCATCAAAGAACGGGGACGTCATTAACATCATGTTTGTGATGTCACAAACATCACAGAGCTGTGATGTCATCAACAACAAAGAACAGTCACGTCATCAACATCATGTTTGTGATGTCTCAAACATCAAAGAGCTGTGATGTTACCAACATCACAGAGCTGTGATGTCATCAACATCAAAGAACAGTGACGTCATCAACATCATGTTTGTGATGTCACAAACATCACAGAGCTGTGATGTCACCAACATCAAACAGCTGTGATGTCATCAACATCAAAGAACAGGGACGTCATCAACATCATGTTTGTGACGTCACAAACATCACAGAGCTGTGATGTCACCAACATCAAAGAGCTGTGATGTCATCAACATCAAAGAACAGTGACGTCATCAACATCATGTTTGTGATGTCACAAACATCACAGAGCTGTGATGTCACCAACATCAAAGAGCTGTGATGTCATCAACATCAAAGAACAGGGACGTCATCAACATCATGTTTGTGATGTCACAAACATCACAGAGCTGTGATGTCACCGACATCAAAGAGCTGTGATGTCACCAACACCAAAGAGCTGTGATGTCATCAGCATCAAAGAACAGGGACGTCATCAACATCATGTTTGTGATGTCACAAACATCACAGAGCTGTGATGTCATCAACAACAAAGAACAGTCACGTCATCAACATCATGTTTGTGATGTCTCAAACATCACAGAGCTGTGATGTCATCAACATCAAAGAACAGTGACGTCATCAACATCATGTTTGTGATGTCACAAACATCACAGAGCTGTGATGTCACCAACATAAAACAGCTGTGATGTCATCAACATCAAAGAACAGGGACGTCATCAACATCATGTTTGTGATGTCACAAACATCACAGAGCTGTGATGTCATCAACATCAAAGAACAGTGACGTCATCAACATCATGTTTGTGATGTCACAAACATCACAGAGCTGTGATGTCATCAACATCAAAGAACAGGGACGTCATCAACATCATGTTTGTGATGTCACAAACATCACAGAGCTGTGATGTCATCAACATCAAAGAACATTGACGTCATCAACATCATGTTTTTGATGTCTCAAACATCAAAGATCTGTGATGTCACCAATATCACAGAGCTGTGATGTCATCAACATCAAAGAACAGTGACGTCATCAACATCATGTTTGTGATGTCACAAACACCAAAGAGCTGTGATGTCACCAACATCAAAGAGCTGTGATGTCACCAACATCAAAGAGCTGTGATGTCATCAGCATCAAAAAACAGGGACGTCATCAACATCATGTTTGTGATGTCACAAACATCACAGAGCTGTGATGTCATCAACAACAAAGAACAGTCACGTCATCAACATCATGTTTGTGATGTCTCAAACATCAAAGAGCTGTGATGTTACCAACATCACAGAGCTGTGATGTCATCAACATCAAAGAACAGTGACGTCATCAACATCATGTTTGTGATGTCACAAACATCACAGAGCTGTGATGTCACCAACATCAAACAGCTGTGATGTCATCAACATCAAAGAACAGGGACGTCAACAACATCATGTTTGTGATGTCACAAACATCACAGAGCTGTGATGTCACCAACATCAAAGAGCTGTGATGTCATCAACATCAAAGAACAGTGACGTCATCAACATCATGTTTGTGATGTCACAAACATCACAGAGCTGTGATGTCACCAACATCAAAGAGCTGTGATGTCACCAACATCAAAGAACAGGGACGTCATCAACATCATGTTTGTGATGTCACAAACATCACAGAGCTGTGATGTCATCAACATCAAAGAACATTGACGTAATCAACATCATGTTTGTGATGTCACCAACATCACAGAGCTGTGATGTCACCAACATCAAAGAGCTGTGATGTCATCAACATCAAAGAAGAGTTACGTCATCAACATCAAAGAACAGTGACGTCATCAACATCATGTTTGTGATGTCACAAACGTCACCGAGCTGTGATGTCACCAACATCAAAGAGCTGTGATGTCACCAACACCAAAGAGCTGTGATGTCACCAACATCAAAGAGCTGTGATGTCACCAACATCAAAGAGCTGTGATGTCATCAGCATCAAAGAACAGGGACGTCATCAACATCATGTTTGTGATGTCACAAACATCACAGAGCTGTGATGTCATCAACAACAAAGAACAGTCACGTCATCAACATCATGTTTTTGATGTCTCAAACATCAAAGAGCTGTGATGTCATCAACATCAAAGAACAGTGACGTCATCAACATCATGTTTGTGATGTCACAAACATCACAGAGCTGTGATGTCACCAACATCAAACAGCTGTGATGTCATCAACATCAAAGAACAGGGACGTCAACAACATCATGTTTGTGATGTCATAAAGATCACAGAGCTGTGATGTCACCAACATCAAACAGCTGTGATGTCATCAACATCAAAGAACAGGGACGTCAACAACGTCATGTTTGTGATGTCACAAACATCACAGAGCTGTGATGTCACCAACATCAAAGAGCTGTGATGTCATCAACATCAAAAAACAGTGACGTCATCAACATCATGTTTGTGATGTCACAAACATCACAGAGCTGTGATGTCATCAACATCAAAGAACAGTGACGTCATCAACATCATGTTTGTGATGTCACAAACATCACAGAGCTGTGATGTCACCAACATCAAAGAGCTGTGATGTCATCAACATCAAAGAACAGTGACGTCATCAACATCATGTTTGTGATGTCACAAATATCACAGAGCTGTGATGTCACTAACATCAAAGACTGTGATGTCACCAACATCAAAGAGCTGTGATGTCATCAACATCAAAGAACAGTGACGTCATCAACATAATGTTTGTGATGTCACAAATATCACAGAGCTGTGATGTCACCAACATCAAAGAACAGTGACGTCATCAACATCATGTTTGTCATGTCACAAACATCACAGAGCTGTGATGTTACCAACATCAAAGAGCAGTGACGTCATCAACATCATGTTTGTGATGTCACAAACATCACAGAGCTGTGATGTCATCAACATCAAAGAACATTGACGTCATCAACATCATGTTTTTGATGTCTCAAACATCAAAGATCTGTGATGTCACCAACATCACAGAGCTGTGATGTCATCAACATCAAAGAACAGTGACGTCATCAACATCATGTTTGTGATGTCACAAACATCACAGAGCTGTGATGTCACCAACATCAAAGAGCTGTGATGTCACCAACACCAAAGAGCTGTGATGTCACCAACATCAAAGAGCTGTGATGTTACCAACATCAAAGAGCTGTGATGTCATCAGCATCAAAGAACAGGGACGTCATTAACATCATGTTTGTGATGTCACAAACATCACAGAGCTGTGATGTCATCAACAACAAAGAACAGTCACGTCATCAACATCATGTTTGTGATGTCTCAAACATCAAAGAGCTGTGATGTTACCAACATCACAGAGCTGTGATGTCATCAACATCAAAGAACAGTGACGTCATCAACATCATGTTTGTGATGTCACAAACATCACAGAGCTGTGATGTCACCAACATCAAACAGCTGTGATGTCATCAACATCAAAGAACAGGGACGTCATCAACATCATGTTTGTGACGTCACAAACATCACAGAGCTGTGATGTCACCAACATCAAAGAGCTGTGATGTCATCAACATCAAAGAACAGTGACGTCATCAACATCATGTTTGTGATGTCACAAACATCACAGAGCTGTGATGTCATCAACATCAAAGAACAGTGACGTCATCAACATCATGTTTGTGATGTCACAAACATCACAGAGCTGTGATGTCATCAACATCAAAGAACAGGGACGTCATCAACATCATGTTTGTGATGTCACAAACATCACAGAGCTGTGATGTCATCAACATCAAAGAACATTGACGTCATCAACATCATGTTTTTGATGTCTCAAACATCAAAGATCTGTGATGTCACCAATATCACAGAGCTGTGATGTCATCAACATCAAAGAACAGTGACGTCATCAACATCATGTTTGTGATGTCACAAACATCACAGAGCTGTGATGTCACCAACATCAAAGAGCTGTGATGTCATCAACATCAAAGAACAGGGACGTCATCAACACCATGTTTGTGATGTCACAAACATCACAGAGCTGTGATGTCACCAACATCAAAGAACAGGGACGTCATCAACATCATGTTTGTGATGTCACAAACATCACAGAGCTGTGATGTCATCAACATCAAAGAACATTGACGTAATCAACATCATGTTTGTGATGTCACAAACATCACAGAGCTGTGATGTCACCAACATCAAAGAGCTGTGATGTCATCAACATCAAAGAAGAGTTACGTCATCAACATCAAAGAACAGTGACGTCATCAACATCATGTTTGTGATGTCACAAACGTCACCGAGCTGTGATGTCACCAACATCAAAGAGCTGTGATGTCACCAACACCAAAGAGCTGTGATGTCACCAACACCAAAGAGCTGTGATGTCACCAACATCAAAGAGCTGTGATGTCATCAGCATCAAAGAACAGGGACGTCATCAACATCATGTTTGTGATGTCACAAACATCACAGAGCTGTGATGTCATCAACATCAAAGAACAGTGACGTCATCAACATCAAAGAACAGTGACGTCATCAACATCATGTTTGTGATGTCACAAACATCACAGAGCTGTGATGTCATCAACATCAAAGAACAGTGACGTCATCAACATCAAAGAACAGTGACGTCATCAACATCATGTTTGTGATGTCACAAACGTCACCGAGCTGTGATGTCACCAACATCAAAGAGCTGTGATGTCACCAACACCAAAGAGCTGTGATGTCACCAACATCAAAGAGCTGTGATGTCACCAACATCAAAGAGCTGTGATGTCATCAGCATCAAAGAACAGGGACGTCATCAACATCATGTTTGTGATGTCACAAACATCACAGAGCTGTGATGTCATCAACAACAAAGAACAGTCACGTCATCAACATCATGTTTTTGATGTCTCAAACATCAAAGAGCTGTGATGTCATCAACAACAAAGAACAGTCACGTCATCAACATCATGTTTTTGATGTCTCAAACATCAAAGAGCTGTGATGTCATCAACATCAAAGAACAGTGACGTCATCAACATCATGTTTGTGATGTCACAAACATCACAGAGCTGTGATGTCATCAACATCAAAGAACAGGGACGTCAACAACATCATGTTTGTGATGTCACAAACATCACAGAGCTGTGATGTCACTAACATCAAACAGCTGTGATGTCATCAATATCAAAGAACAGTGACGTCATCAACATCATGTTTGTGATGTCACAAAGATCACAGAGCTGTGATGTCACCAACATCAAACAGCTGTGATGTCATCAACATCAAAGAACAGGGACGTCAACAACGTCATGTTTGTGATGTCACAAACATCACAGAGCTGTGATGTCACCAACATCAAAGAGCTGTGATGTCATCAACATCAAAAAACAGTGACGTCATCAACATCATGTTTGTGATGTCACAAACATCACAGAGCTGTGATGTCATCAACATCAAAGAACAGTGACGTCATCAACATCATGTTTGTGATGTCACAAACATCACAGAGCTGTGATGTCACCAACATCAAAGAGCTGTGATGTCATCAACATCAAAGAACAGTGACGTCATCAACATCATGTTTGTGATGTCACAAATATCACAGAGCTGTGATGTCACTAACATCAAAGACTGTGATGTCACCAACATCAAAGAGCTGTGATGTCATCAACATCAAAGAACAGTGACGTCATCAACATAATGTTTGTGATGTCACAAATATCACAGAGCTGTGATGTCACCAACATCAAAGAACAGTGACGTCATCAACATCATGTTTGTCATGTCACAAACATCACAGAGCTGTGATGTTACCAACATCAAAGAGCAGTGACGTCATCAACATCATGTTTGTGATGTCACAAACATCACAGAGCTGTGATGTCATCAACATCAAAGAACATTGACGTCATCAACATCATGTTTTTGATGTCTCAAACATCAAAGATCTGTGATGTCACCAACATCACAGAGCTGTGATGTCATCAACATCAAAGAACAGTGACGTCATCAACATCATGTTTGTGATGTCACAAACATCACAGAGCTGTGATGTCACCAACATCAAAGAGCTGTGATGTCACCAACACCAAAGAGCTGTGATGTCACCAACATCAAAGAGCTGTGATGTCACCAACATCAAAGAGCTGTGATGTCATCAGCATCAAAGAACAGGGACGTCATTAACATCATGTTTGTGATGTCACAAACATCACAGAGCTGTGATGTCATCAACAACAAAGAACAGTCACGTCATCAACATCATGTTTGTGATGTCTCAAACATCAAAGAGCTGTGATGTTACCAACATCACAGAGCTGTGATGTCATCAACATCAAAGAACAGTGACGTCATCAACATCATGTTTGTGATGTCACAAACATCACAGAGCTGTGATGTCACCAACATCAAACAGCTGTGATGTCATCAACATCAAAGAACAGGGACGTCATCAACATCATGTTTGTGACGTCACAAACATCACAGAGCTGTGATGTCACCAACATCAAAGAGCTGTGATGTCATCAACATCAAAGAACAGTGACGTCATCAACATCATGTTTGTGATGTCACAAACATCACAGAGCTGTGATGTCATCAACATCAAAGAACAGTGACGTCATCAACATCATGTTTGTGATGTCACAAACATCACAGAGCTGTGATGTCATCAACATCAAAGAACAGGGACGTCATCAACATCATGTTTGTGATGGCACAAACATCACAGAGCTGTGATGTCATCAACATCAAAGAACATTGACGTCATCAACATCATGTTTTTGATGTCTCAAACATCAAAGATCTGTGATGTCACCAATATCACAGAGCTGTGATGTCATCAACATCAAAGAACAGTGCCGTCATCAACATCATGTTTGTGATGTCACAAACATCACAGAGCTGTGATGTCACCAACATCAAAGAGCTGTGATGTCATCAACACCAAAGAGCTGTGATGTCACCAACATCAAAGAGCTGTGATGTCACCAACATCAAAGAGCTGTGATGTCATCAGCATCAAAGAACAGGGACGTCATCAACATCATGTTTGTGATGTCACAAACATCACAGAGCTGTGATGTCATCAACAACAAAGAACAGTCACGTCATCAACATCATGTTTGTGATGTCTCAAACATCAAAGAGCTGTGATGTTACCAACATCACAGAGCTGTGATGTCATCAACATCAAAGAACAGTGACGTCATCAACATCATGTTTGTGATGTCACAAACATCACAGAGCTGTGATGTCACCAACATAAACAGCTGTGATGTCATCAACATCAAAGAACAGTGACGTCATCAACATCATGTTTGTGATGTCACAAACATCACAGAGCTGTGATGTCACCAACATCAAAGAGCTGTGATGTCATCAACATCAAAGAACAGTGACGTCATCAACATCATGTTTGTGATGTCACAAACATCACAGAGCTGTGATGTCACCAACATCAAAGAGCTGTGATGTCACCAACACCAAAGAGCTGTGATGTCACCAACATCAAAGAGCTGTGATGTCACCAACATCAAAGAGCTGTGATGTCATCAGCATCAAAGAACAGGGACGTCATTAACATCATGTTTGTGATGTCACAAACATCACAGAGCTGTGATGTCATCAACAACAAAGAACAGTCACGTCATCAACATCATGTTTGTGATGTCTCAAACATCAAAGAGCTGTGATGTTACCAACATCACAGAGCTGTGATGTCATCAACATCAAAGAACAGTGACGTCATCAACATCATGTTTGTGATGTCACAAACATCACAGAGCTGTGATGTCACCAACATCAAACAGCTGTGATGTCATCAACATCAAAGAACAGGGACGTCATCAACATCATGTTTGTGACGTCACAAACATCACAGAGCTGTGATGTCACCAACATCAAAGAGCTGTGATGTCATCAACATCAAAGAACAGTGACGTCATCAACATCATGTTTGTGATGTCACAAACATCACAGAGCTGTGATGTCATCAACATCAAAGAACAGTGACGTCATCAACATCATGTTTGTGATGTCACAAACATCACAGAGCTGTGATGTCATCAACATCAAAGAACAGGGACGTCATCAACATCATGTTTGTGATGGCACAAACATCACAGAGCTGTGATGTCATCAACATCAAAGAACATTGACGTCATCAACATCATGTTTTTGATGTCTCAAACATCAAAGATCTGTGATGTCACCAATATCACAGAGCTGTGATGTCATCAACATCAAAGAACAGTGCCGTCATCAACATCATGTTTGTGATGTCACAAACATCACAGAGCTGTGATGTCACCAACATCAAAGAGCTGTGATGTCATCAACATCAAAGAACAGGGACGTCATCAAAATCATGTTTGTGATGTCACAAACATCACAGAGCTGTGATGTCACCGACATCAAAGAGCTGTGATGTCACCAACACCAAAGAGCTGTGATGTCATCAGCATCAAAGAACAGGGACGTCATCAACATCATGTTTGTGATGTCACAAACATCACAGAGCTGTGATGTCATCAACAACAAAGAACAGTCACGTCATCAACATCATGTTTGTGATGTCTCAAACATCAAAGAGCTGTGATGTTACCAACATCACAGAGCTGTGATGTCATCAACATCAAAGAACAGTGACGTCATCAACATCATGTTTGTGATGTCACAAACATCACAGAGCTGTGATGTCACCAACATAAAACAGCTGTGATGTCATCAACATCAAAGAACAGTGACGTCATCAACATCATGTTTGTGATGTCACAAACATCACAGAGCTGTGATGTCACCAACATCAAAGAGCTGTGATGTCATCAACATCAAAGAACAGGGACGTCATCAACATCATGTTTGTGATGTCACAAACATCACAGAGCTGTGATGTCACCGACATCAAAGAGCTGTGATGTCACCAACACCAAAGAGCTGTGATGTCATCAGCATCAAAGAACAGGGACGTCATCAACATCATGTTTGTGATGTCACAAACATCACAGAGCTGTGATGTCATCAACAACAAAGAACAGTCACGTCATCAACATCATGTTTGTGATGTCTCAAACATCAAAGAGCTGTGATGTTACCAACATCACAGAGCTGTGATGTCATCAACATCAAAGAACAGTGACGTCATCAACATCATGTTTGTGATGTCACAAACATCACAGAGCTGTGATGTCACCAACATAAAACAGCTGTGATGTCATCAACATCAAAGAACAGTGACGTCATCAACATCATGTTTGTGATGTCACAAACATCACAGAGCTGTGATGTCATCAACATCAAAGAACAGTGACGTCATCAACATCATGTTTGTGATGTCACAAACATCACAGAGCTGTGATGTCATCAACATCAAAGAACAGGGACGTCATCAACATCATGTTTGTGATGTCACAAACATCACAGAGCTGTGATGTCATCAACATCAAAGAACATTGACGTCATCAACATCATGTTTGTGATGTCACAAACATCACAGAGCTGTGATGTCATCAACATCAAAGAACAGTGACGTCATCAACATCATGTTTGTGATGTCACAAACATCACAGAGCTGTGATGTCATCAACATCAAAGAACAGGGACGTCATCAACATCATGTTTGTGATGTCACAAACATCACAGAGCTGTGATGTCATCAACATCAAAGAACATTGACGTCATCAACATCATGTTTTTGATGTCTCAAACATCAAAGATCTGTGATGTCACCAATATCACAGAGCTGTGATGTCATCAACATCAAAGAACAGTGACGTCATCAACATCATGTTTGTGATGTCACAAACACCAAAGAGCTGTGATGTCTCAAACATCAAAGATCTGTGATGTCACCAATATCACAGAGCTGTGATGTCATCAACATCAAAGAACAGTGACGTCATCAACATCATGTTTGTGATGTCACAAACATCACAGAGCTGTGATGTCATCAACAACAAAGAACAGTCACGTCATCAACATCATGTTTGTGATGTCTCAAACATCAAAGAGCTGTGATGTTACCAACATCACAGAGCTGTGATGTCATCAACATCAAAGAACAGTGACGTCATCAACATCATGTTTGTGATGTCACAAACATCACAGAGCTGTGATGTCACCAACATCAAACAGCTGTGATGTCATCAACATCAAAGAACAGGGACGTCAACAACATCATGTTTGTGATGTCACAAACATCACAGAGCTGTGATGTCACCAACATCAAAGAGCTGTGATGTCATCAACATCAAAGAACAGTGACGTCATCAACATCATGTTTGTGATGTCACAAACATCACAGAGCTGTGATGTCACCAACATCAAAGAACATTGACGTAATCAACATCATGTTTGTGATGTCACAAACATCACAGAGCTGTGATGTCACCAACATCAAAGAGCTGTGATGTCATCAACATCAAAGAACAGGGACGTCATCAACATCATGTTTGTGATGTCACAAACATCACAGAGCTGTGATGTCATCAACATCAAAGAACATTGACGTAATCAACATCATGTTTGTGATGTCACAAACATCACAGAGCTGTGATGTCACCAACATCAAAGAGCTGTGATGTCATCAACATCAAAGAAGAGTTACGTCATCAACATCAAAGAACAGTGACGTCATCAACATCATGTTTGTGATGTCACAAACGTCACCGAGCTGTGATGTCACCAACATCAAAGAGCTGTGATGTCACCAACACCAAAGAGCTGTGATGTCACCAACATCAAAGAGCTGTGATGTCACCAACATCAAACAGCTGTGATGTCATCAACATCAAAGAACAGGGACGTCAACAACATCATGTTTGTGATGTCACAAACATCACAGAGCTGTGATGTCACCAACATCAAACAGCTGTGATGTCATCAATATCAAAGAACAGTGACGTCATCAACATCATGTTTGTGATGTCACAAAGATCACAGAGCTGTGATGTCACCAACATCAAACAGCTGTGATGTCATCAACATCAAAGAACAGGGACGTCAACAACGTCATGTTTGTGATGTCACAAACATCACAGAGCTGTGATGTCACCAACATCAAAGAGCTGTGATGTCATCAACATCAAAAAACAGTGACGTCATCAACATCATGTTTGTGATGTCACAAACATCACAGAGCTGTGATGTCATCAACATCAAAGACCAGTGACGTCATCAACATCATGTTTGTGATGTCACAAACATCACAGAGCTGTGATGTCACCAACATCAAAGAGCTGTGATGTCATCAACATCAAAGAACAGTGACGTCATCAACATCATGTTTGTGATGTCACAAATATCACAGAGCTGTGATGTCACTAACATCAAAGACTGTGATGTCACCAACATCAAAGAGCTGTGATGTCATCAACATCAAAGAACAGTGACGTCATCAACATAATGTTTGTGATGTCACAAATATCACAGAGCTGTGATGTCACCAACATCAAAGAACAGTGACGTCATCAACATCATGTTTGTCATGTCACAAACATCACAGAGCTGTGATGTTACCAACATCAAAGAGCAGTGACGTCATCAACATCATGTTTGTGATGTCACAAACATCACAGAGCTGTGATGTCATCAACATCAAAGAACATTGACGTCATCAACATCATGTTTTTGATGTCTCAAACATCAAAGATCTGTGATGTCACCAACATCACAGAGCTGTGATGTCATCAACATCAAAGAACAGTGACGTCATCAACATCATGTTTGTGATGTCACAAACATCACAGAGCTGTGATGTCACCAACATCAAACAGCTGTGATGTCATCAACATCAAAGAACAGGGACGTCAACAACGTCATGTTTGTGATGTCACAAACATCACAGAGCTGTGATGTCACCAACATCAAAGAGCTGTGATGTCATCAACATCAAAAAACAGTGACGTCATCAACATCATGTTTGTGATGTCACAAACATCACAGAGCTGTGATGTCATCAACATCAAAGACCAGTGACGTCATCAACATCATGTTTGTGATGTCACAAACATCACAGAGCTGTGATGTCACCAACATCAAAGAGCTGTGATGTCATCAACATCAAAGAACAGTGACGTCATCAACATCATGTTTGTGATGTCACAAATATCACAGAGCTGTGATGTCACTAACATCAAAGACTGTGATGTCACCAACATCAAAGAGCTGTGATGTCATCAACATCAAAGAACAGTGACGTCATCAACATAATGTTTGTGATGTCACAAATATCACAGAGCTGTGATGTCACCAACATCAAAGAACAGTGACGTCATCAACATCATGTTTGTCATGTCACAAACATCACAGAGCTGTGATGTTACCAACATCAAAGAGCAGTGACGTCATCAACATCATGTTTGTGATGTCACAAACATCACAGAGCTGTGATGTCATCAACATCAAAGAACATTGACGTCATCAACATCATGTTTTTGATGTCTCAAACATCAAAGATCTGTGATGTCACCAACATCACAGAGCTGTGATGTCATCAACATCAAAGAACAGTGACGTCATCAACATCATGTTTGTGATGTCACAAACATCACAGAGCTGTGATGTCACCAACATCAAAGAGCTGTGATGTCACCAACACCAAAGAGCTGTGATGTCACCAACATCAAAGAGCTGTGATGTCACCAACATCAAAGAGCTGTGATGTCATCAGCATCAAAGAACAGGGACGTCATTAACATCATGTTTGTGATGTCACAAACATCACAGAGCTGTGATGTCATCAACAACAAAGAACAGTCACGTCATCAACATCATGTTTGTGATGTCTCAAACATCAAAGAGCTGTGATGTTACCAACATCACAGAGCTGTGATGTCATCAACATCAAAGAACAGTGACGTCATCAACATCATGTTTGTGATGTCACAAACATCACAGAGCTGTGATGTCACCAACATCAAACAGCTGTGATGTCATCAACATCAAAGAACAGGGACGTCATCAACATCATGTTTGTGACGTCACAAACATCACAGAGCTGTGATGTCACCAACATCAAAGAGCTGTGATGTCATCAACATCAAAGAACAGTGACGTCATCAACATCATGTTTGTGATGTCACAAACATCACAGAGCTGTGATGTCATCAACATCAAAGAACAGTGACGTCATCAACATCATGTTTGTCATGTCACAAACATCACAGAGCTGTGATGTCATCAACATCAAAGAACAGGGACGTCATCAACATCATGTTTGTGATGTCACAAACATCACAGAGCTGTGATGTCATCAACATCAAAGAACATTGACGTCATCAACATCATGTTTTTGATGTCTCAAACATCAAAGATCTGTGATGTCACCAATATCACAGAGCTGTGATGTCATCAACATCAAAGAACAGTGACGTCATCAACATCATGTTTGTGATGTCACAAACATCACAGAGCTGTGATGTCATCAACATCAAAGAACAGTGACGTCATCAACATCATGTTTGTGATGTCACAAACGTCACCGAGCTGTGATGTCACCAACACCAAAGAGCTGTGATGTCACCAACATCAAAGAGCTGTGATGTTACCAACATCACAGAGCTGTGATGTCATCAACATTAAAGAACAGTGACGTCATCAACATCATGTTTGTGATGTCACAAACATCACAGAGCTGTGATGTCACCAACATCAAACAGCTGTGATGTCATCAACATCAAAGAACAGGGACGTCAACAACATCATGTTTGTGATGTCACAAACATCACAGAGCTGTGATGTCACCAACATCAAAGAGCTGTGATGTCATCAACATCAAAGAACAGTGACGTCATCAACATCATGTTTGTGATGTCACAAACATCACAGAGCTGTGATGTCATCAACATCAAAGAACAGTGACGTCATCAACATCATGTTTGTGATGTCACAAACATCACAGAGCTGTGATGTCACCAACATCAAAGAGCTGTGATGTCATCAACATCAAAGAACAGTGACGTCATCAACATCATGTTTGTGATGTCACAAACATCACAGAGCTGTGATGTCATCAACATCAAAGAACAGTGACGTCATCAACATCATGTTTGTGATGTCACAAATATCACAGAGCTGTGATGTCACTAACATCAAAGAGCTGTGATGTCATCAACATCAAAGAACAGTGACGTCATCAACATAATGTTTGTGATGTCACAAATATCACAGAGCTGTGATGTCACCAACATCAAAGACTATGATGTCACCAACATCAAAGAACAGTGACGTCATCAACATCATGTTTGTCATGTCACAAACATCACAGAGCTGTGATGTTACCAACATCAAAGAGCAGTGATGTCATCAACATCAAAGAACAGTGACGTCATCAACATCATGTTTGTGATGTCACAAACATCACAGAGCTGTGATGTCATCAACATCAAAGAACATTGACGTCATCAACATCATGTTTGTGATGTCTCAAACATCAAAGAGCTGTGATGTTACCAACATCACAGGGCTGTGATGTCATCAACATCAAAGAACAGTGACGTCATCAACATCATGTTTGTGATGTCACAAACATCACAGAGCTGTGATGTCACCAACATCAAACAGCTGTGATGTCATCAACATCAAAGAACAGGGACGTCAACAACATCATGTTTGTGATGTCACAAACATCACAGAGCTGTGATGTCACCAACATCAAAGAGCTGTGATGTCATCAACATCAAAGAACAGTGACGTCATCAACATCATGTTTGTGATGTCACAAACATCACAGAGCTGTGATGTCATCAACATCAAAGAACAGTGACGTCATCAACATCATGTTTGTGATGTCACAAACATCACAGAGCTGTGATGTCATCAACATCAAAGAACAGGGACGTCATCAACATCATGTTTGTGATGTCACAAACATCACAGAGCTGTGATGTCATCAACATCAAAGAACATTGACGTCATCAACATCATGTTTTTGATGTCTCAAACATCAAAGATCTGTGATGTCACCAATATCACAGAGCTGTGATGTCATCAACATCAAAGAACAGTGACGTCATCAACATCATGTTTGTGATGTCACAAACATCACAGAGCTGTGATGTCATCAACATCAAAGAACAGTGACGTCATCAACATCATGTTTGTGATGTCACAAACGTCACCGAGCTGTGATGTCACCAACATCAAAGAGCTGTGATGTCACCAACACCAAAGAGCTGTGATGTCACCAACATCAAAGAGCTGTGATGTCACCAACATCAAAGAGCTGTGATGTCATCAGCATCAAAAAACAGGGACGTCATCAACATCATGTTTGTGATGTCACAAACATCACAGAGCTGTGATGTCATCAACAACAAAGAACAGTCACGTCATCAACATCATGTTTGTGATGTCTCAAACATCAAAGAGCTGTGATGTTACCAACATCACAGAGCTGTGATGTCATCAACATCAAAGAACAGTGACGTCATCAACATCATGTTTGTGATGTCTCAAACATCACAGAGCTGTGATGTCACCAACATCAAAGAGCTGTGATGTCATCAACATCAAAGAACAGGGACGTCATCAACACCATGTTTGTGATGTCACAAACATCACAGAGCTGTGATGTCACCAACATCAAAGAACAGGGACGTCATCAACATCATGTTTGTGATGTCACAAACATCACAGAGCTGTGATGTCATCAACATTAAAGAACATTGACGTAATCAACATCATGTTTGTGATGTCACAAACATCACAGAGCTGTGATGTCACCAACATCAAAGAGCTGTGATGTCATCAACATCAAAGAAGAGTTACGTCATCAACATCAAAGAACAGTGACGTCATCAACATCATGTTTGTGATGTCACAAACGTCACCGAGCTGTGATGTCACCAACATCAAAGAGCTGTGATGTCACCAACATCAAAGAACAGTGATGTCACCAACATCAAAGAGCTGTGATGTCACCAACATCAAGGAGCTGTGATGTCATCAGCATCAAAGAACAGGGACGTCATCAACATCATGTTTGTGATGTCACAAACATCACAGAGCTGTGATGTCATCAACAACAAAGAACAGTCACGTCATCAACATCATGTTTTTGATGTCTCAAACATCAAAGAGCTGTGATGTCATCAACATCAAAGAACAGTGACGTCATCAACATCATGTTTGTGATGTCACAAACATCACAGAGCTGTGATGTCACCAACATCAAACAGCTGTGATGTCATCAACATCAAAGAACAGTGACGTCATCAACATCATGTTTGTGATGTCACAAACATCACAGAGCTGTGATGTCACCAACATCAAAGAGCTGTGATGTCATCAACATCAAAGAACAGTGACGTCATCAACATCATGTTTGTGATGTCACAAATATCACAGAGCTGTGATGTCACTAACATCAAAGACTGTGATGTCACCAACATCAAAGAGCTGTGATGTCATCAACATCAAAGAACAGTGACGTCATCAACATAATGTTTGTGATGTCACAAATATCACAGAGCTGTGATGTCACCAACATCAAAGAACAGTGACGTCATCAACATCATGTTTGTCATGTCACAAACATCACAGAGCTGTGATGTTACCAACATCTAAGAGCAGTGACGTCATCAACATCATGTTTGTGATGTCACAAACATCACAGAGCTGTGATGTCATCAACATCAAAGAACATTGACGTCATCAACATCATGTTTTTGATGTCTCAAACATCAAAGATCTGTGATGTCACAAACATCACAGAGCTGTGATGTCACCAACATCAAAGAGCTGTGATGTCATCAACATCAAAGAACAGTGACGTCATCAACATCATGTTTGTGATGTCACAAACATCACAGAGCTGTGATGTCACCAACATCAAAGAGCTGTGATGTCATCAACATCAAAGAACAGGGACGTCATCAACACCATGTTTGTGATGTCACAAACATCACAGAGCTGTGATGTCACCAACATCAAAGAACAGGGACGTCATCAACATCATGTTTGTGATGTCACAAACGTCACCGAGCTGTGATGTCACCAACATCAAAGAGCTGTGATGTCACCAACACCAAAGAGCTGTGATGTCACCAACATCAAAGAGCTGTGATGTCACCAACATCAAACAGCTGTGATGTCATCAACATCAAAGAACAGGGACGTCAACAACATCATGTTTGTGATGTCACAAACATCACAGAGCTGTGATGTCACCAACATCAAACAGCTGTGATGTCATCAATATCAAAGAACAGTGACGTCATCAACATCATGTTTGTGATGTCACAAAGATCACAGAGCTGTGATGTCACCAACATCAAACAGCTGTGATGTCATCAACATCAAAGAACAGGGACGTCAACAACGTCATGTTTGTGATGTCACAAACATCACAGAGCTGTGATGTCACCAACATCAAAGAGCTGTGATGTCATCAACATCAAAAAACAGTGACGTCATCAACATCATGTTTGTGATGTCACAAACATCACAGAGCTGTGATGTCATCAACATCAAAGACCAGTGACGTCATCACACATCATGTTTGTGATGTCACAAACATCACAAGAGCTGTGATGTCACCAACATCAAAGAGCTGTGATGTCATCAAACATCAAAGAACAGTGACGTCATCAACATCATGTTTGTGATGTCACAAATATCACAGAGCTGTGATGTCACTAACATCAAAGACTGTGATGTCACCAACATCAAAGAGCTGTGATGTCATCAACATCAAGAACAGTGACGTCATCAACATAATGTTTGTGATGTCACAAATATCACAGAGCTGTGATGTCACCACATAAAGAACAGTGACGTCATCAACATCATGTTTGTCATGTCACAAACATCACAGAGCTGTGATGTTACCAACATCAAAGAGCAGTGACGTCATCAACATCATGTTTGTGATGTCACAAACATCACAGAGCTGTGATGTCATCAACATCAAAGAACATGTACGTCATCAACATCATGTTTTTGATGTCTCAAACATCAAAGATCTGTGATGTCTACCAACATCACAGAGCTGTGATGTCATCAACATCAAAGAACAGTGACGTCATCAACATCATGTTTGTGATGTCACAAACATCACAGAGCTGTGATGTCACCAACATCAAACAGCTGTGATGTCATCAACATCAAAGAACAGGGACGTCAACAACATCATGTTTGTGATGTCACAAACATCACAGAGCTGTGATGTCACCAACATCAAAGAGCTGTGATGTCATCAAGAGCTGTGATGTCATCAGCATCAAAGAACAGTGACGTCATCAACATCATGTTTGTGATGTCTCAAACATCAAAGAGCTGTGATGTCATCAACAATCAAAGAACAGTGCACGTCATCAACATCATGTTTGTGATGTCTCAAACATCAAAGAGCTGTGATGTTACCAACATCACAGAGCTGTGATGTCATCAACATCAAAGAACAGTGACGTCATCAACATCATGTTTGTGATGTCACAAACTATCACAGAGCTGTGATGTCACCAACATCAAACAGCTGTGATGTCATCAACATCAAAGAACAGGGACGTCAACAACATCATGTTTGTGATGTCACAAAAATCACAGAGCTGTGATGTCACCAACATCAAAGAGCTGTGATGTCATCAACATCAAAGAACAGTGACGTCATCAACATCATGTTTGTGATGTCACAAACATCACAGAGCTGTGATGTCATCAACATCAAAGAACATTGACGTCATCAACATCATGTTTTTGATGTCTCAAACATCAAAGATCTGTGATGTCACCAATATCACAGAGCTGTGATGTCATCAACATCAAAGAAACAGTGACGTCATCAACATCATGTTTGTGATGTCACAAACATCACAGAGCTGTGATGTCACCAACATCAAAGAGCTGTGATGTCATCAACATCAAAGAACAGGGACGTCATCAACATCATGTTTGTGATGTCACAAACATCACAGACCTGTGATGTCACCGACATCAAAGAGCTGTGATGTCACAAACACCAAAGAGCTGTGATGTCATCAGCATCAAAGAACAGGGACGTCATCAACATCATGTTTGTGATGTCACAAACATCACAGAGCTGTGATGTCATCAACAACAAAGAACAGTCACGTCATCAACATCATGTTTGTGATGTCTCAAACATCAAAGAGCTGTGATGTTACCAACATCACAGAGCTGTGATGTCATCAACATCAAAGAACAGTGACGTCATCAACATCATGTTTGTGATGTCACAAACATCACAGAGCTGTGATGTCACCAACATAAAACAGCTGTGATGTCATCAACATCAAAGAACAGGGACGTCATCAACATCATGTTTGTGACGTCACAAACATCACAGAGCTGTGATGTCACCAACATCAAAGAGCTGTGATGTCATCAACATCAAAGAACAGTGACGTCATCAACATCATGTTTGTGATGTCACAAACATCACAGAGCTGTGATGTCATCAACATCAAAGAACAGTGACGTCATCAACATCATGTTTGTGATGTCACAAACATCACAGAGCTGTGATGTCATCAACATCAAAGAACAGGGACGTCATCAACATCATGTTTGTGATGTCACAAACATCACAGAGCTGTGATGTCATCAACATCAAAGAACATTGACGTCATCAACATCATGTTTGTGATGTCACAAACATCACAGAGCTGTGATGTCATCAACATCAAAGAACAGTGACGTCATCAACATCATGTTTGTGATGTCACAAACATCACAGAGCTGTGATGTCATCAACATCAAAGAACAGGGACGTCATCAACATCATGTTTGTGATGTCACAAACATCACAGAGCTGTGATGTCATCAACATCAAAGAACATTGACGTCATCAACATCATGTTTTTGATGTCTCAAACATCAAAGATCTGTGATGTCACCAATATCACAGAGCTGTGATGTCATCAACATCAAAGAACAGTGACGTCATCAACATCATGTTTGTGATGTCACAAACATCACAGAGCTGTGATGTCATCAACATCAAAGAACAGTGACGTCATCAACATCATGTTTGTGATGTCACAAACGTCACCGAGCTGTGATGTCACCAACATCAAAGAGCTGTGATGTCACCAACACCAAAGAGCTGTGATGTCACCAACATCAAAGAGCTGTGATGTCACCAACATCAAAGAGCTGTGATGTCATCAGCATCAAAAAACAGGGACGTCATCAACATCATGTTTGTGATGTCACAAACATCACAGAGCTGTGATGTCATCAACAACAAAGAACAGTCACGTCATCAACATCATGTTTGTGATGTCTCAAACATCAAAGAGCTGTGATGTTACCAACATCACAGAGCTGTGATGTCATCAACATCAAAGAACAGTGACGTCATCAACATCATGTTTGTGATGTCACAAACATCACAGAGCTGTGATGTCACCAACATCAAACAGCTGTGATGTCATCAACATCAAAGAACAGGGACGTCAACAACATCATGTTTGTGATGTCACAAACATCACAGAGCTGTGATGTCACCAACATCAAAGAGCTGTGATGTCATCAACATCAAAGAACAGTGACGTCATCAACATCATGTTTGTGATGTCACAAACATCACAGAGCTGTGATGTCACAACATCAAAGAGCTGTGATGTCATCAACATCAAGAACAGGGACGTCATCAACACCATGTTTGTGATGTCACAAACATCACAGAGCTGTGATGTCACCAACATCAAAGAACAGTGACGTCATCAACATCATGTTTGTGATGTCACAAACATCACAGAGCTGTGATGTCATCAACATCAAAGAACAGTGACGTCATCAACATCATGTTTGTGATGTCACAAATATCACAGAGCTGTGATGTCACTAACATCAAAGACTGTGATTTCACCAACAGCAAAGAGCTGTGATGTCATCAACATCAAAGAACAGTGACGTCATCAACATAATGTTTGTGATGTCACAAATATCACAGAGCTGTGATGTCACCAACATCAAAGACAGTGACGTCATCAACATCATGTTGTGATGTCACAAATATCACGAGGCTGTGATGTCACAAACATCACAGAGCTGTGATGTCACCAACCATCAAAGAGCTAGTGATGTCATCAACATCAAAGAACAGGTGACGTCATCAACATCATGTTTGTGATGTCACAAACATCACAGAGCTGTGATGTCATCAACATCAAAGAACATTGGACGTCATCAACATCATGTTTGTGATGTCTACAAACATCACAGAGCTGTGATGTTCCAACATCAAAGGAGCATGTGACTGTCATCAACATCAATGAATTGTGACGTCACAAACATCACAGAGCTGTGATGTCACAAACATCACAGAGCTGTGATGTCACCCCAACATCAAACAGCTGTGATGTCATCAACATCAAAGAACAGGGGACGTCAACAACATCATGTTTGTGATGTCACAAACATCACAGAGCTGTGATGTCACCAACATCAAAGAGCTGTGATGTCATCAACATCAAAGAACAGTGACGTCATCAACATCAAAGAGCTGTGATGTCACCAACATCAAAGAGCTGTGATGTCATCAGCATCAAAGAACAGGGACGTCATCAACATCATGTTTGTGATGTCACAAACATCACAGAGCTGTGATGTCATCAACAACAAAGAACAGTCACGTCATCAACATCATGTTTTTGATGTCTCAAACATCAAAGAGCTGTGATGTCATCAACAACAAAGAACAGTCACGTCATCAACATCATGTTTTGATGTCATCAAACATCAAAGAGCTGTGACTGTCATCAACATCAAAGAACAGTGACGTCATCAACATCATAGTTGTGATGTCACCAACATCACAGAGCTGTGATGTCATCAACATCAAAGAACAGGGACGTCAACAACATCATGTTTGTGATGTCACAAACATCACAGAGCTGTGATGTCACCAACATCAAACAGCTGTGATGTCATCAATATCAAAGAACAGTGACGTCATCAACATCATGTTTGTGATGTCACAAACGATCACAGAGCTGTGATGTCACCAACATCAAACAGCTGTGATGTCACCAACACCAAAGAGCTGTGATGTCACCAACATCAAAGAGCTGTGATGTCACCAACATCAAAGAGCTGTGATGTCATCAGCATCAAAAACAGGGACGTCATCAACATCATGTTTGTGATGTCACAAACATCACAGAGCTGTGATGTCATCAACAACAAAGAACAGTCACGTCATCAACATCATGTTTGTGATGTCTCAAACATCAAAGAGCTGTGATGTTACCAACATCACAGAGCTGTGATGTCATCAACATCAAAGAACAGTGACGTCATCAACATCATGTTTGTGATGTCACAACATCACAGAGCTGTGATGTCACCAACATCAAACAGCTGTGATGTCATCAACATCAAAGAACAGTGACGTCAACAACATCATGTTTGTGATGTCACAAACATCACAGAGCTGTGATGTCACCAACATCAAAGAGCTGTGATGTCATCAACATCAAAGAACAGTGACGTCATCAACATCATGTTTGTGATGTCACAAACATCACAGAGCTGTGATGTCACCAACATCAAAGAGCTGTGATGTCATCAATCAAGAACAGTGACGTCATCAACATCATGTTTGTGATGTCACAAACATCACAGAGCTGTGATGTCATCAACATCAAAGAACATGGACGTCATCAACATCATGTTTTTGATGTCTACAAACATCACAGATCTGTGATGTCACCAACATCACAGAGCTGTGATGTCATCAACATCAAAGAACATGTGATGTCATCAACATCAATAGCTTTGTGATGTCACAAACATCACAGAGCTGTGATGTCACCAACATCAAAGAGCTGTGATGTCATCAACATCAAAGAACAGTGACGTCATCAACATCATGTTTGTGATGTCACAAACATCACAGAGCTGTGATGTCACCAACATCAAAGAGCTGTGATGTCATCAACATCAAAGAACAGTGACGTCATCAACATCATGTTTGTGATGTCACAAATATCACAGAGCTGTGATGTCACTAACATCAAAGACTGTGATGTCACCAACATCAAAGAGCTGTGATGTCATCAACATCAAAGAACAGTGACGTCATCAACATAATGTTTGTGATGTCACAAATATCACAGAGCTGTGATGTCACCAACATCAAAGAACAGTGACGTCATCAACATCATGTTTGTCATGTCACAAACATCACAGAGCTGTGATGTTACCAACATCAAAGAGCAGTGACGTCATCAACATCATGTTTGTGATGTCACAAACATCACAGAGCTGTGATGTCATCAACATCAAAGAACATTGACGTCATCAACATCATGTTTTTGATGTCTCAAACATCAAAGATCTGTGATGTCACAAACATCACAGAGCTGTGATGTCATCAACATCAAAGAACAGTCACGGCATCAACATCATGTTTGTGATGTCACAAACATCACAGAGCTGTGATGTCACCAACATCAAAGAGCTGTGATGTCACCAACACCAAAGAGCTGTGATGTCACCAACATCAAAGAGCTGTGATGTCACCAAACATCAAAGAGCTGTGATGTCATCCTAGACATCAAAGAACAGGGACGTCATTCAACATCATGTTTGTGATGTCACAAACATCACAGAGCTGTGATGTCCATCAACAACAAAGAAACAGTCACGTCATCAACATCATGTTTGTGATGTCTCAAACATCAAAGAGCTGTGATGTTACCAACATCACAGAGCTGTGATGTCATCAACATCAAAGAAGAAAACAGTGAGGAGTCGCTCATCAAATCATGTTTGTGATGTCACCAAACATCACAGGAGCTGTGATGTCACCAACATCAAACAGCTGTGATGTCATCCAACATCACAGAACAGGGACGTCATCAACATCATGTGTTGTGACGTCACAAACATCACAGAGCTGTGATGTCACCAACATCAAAGAGCTGTGATGTCATCAACATCAAAGAACAGGACGTCATCAAAACCATCATGTTTGTGATGTCACAAACCGTCACCGAGCTGTGATGTCACCAACATCAAAGAGCTGTGATGTCACCAACACCAAAGAGCTGTGATTGTCACCAACATCAAAGAGCTGTGATTGTCACCAACATCAAAGAGCTGTGATGTCATCAGCATCAAAGAACAGGGACGTCATCAACATCATGTTTGTGATGTCACAAACATCACAAGAGCTGTGATGTCATCAACAACAAAGAACAGTCACGTCATCAACATCATGTTTGTGATGTCTCAAACATCAAAGAGCTGTGATGTTACCAAAACAGTAGTCACAACATCATGTGATGTCTCAAACATCAAAGAACAGTGACGTCATCAACATCAATGTTTGTGATGTCATCAAACATCACAGAGCTTGTGATGTCACCAACATCAAACAGGCTGTGATGTCATCAACATCAAAGAACAGGGACGTCATACAACATCATGTTTGTGATGTCACAAACATCACAGAGCTGTGATGTCACCTAACATCAAACAGCTGTGATGTCATCAACTATCAAAGAAACAGTGACGTCATACAACATCATGTTTGTGATGTCACAAAGCATCACAGAGCTGTGATGTCACCAACATCAAACAGCTGTGATGTCATCAACATCAAAGAACAGGGACCGTCAATCAACAGTCATGTTTGTGACTGTCACAAACATCACAGAGCTGTGATGTCACCAACATCAAAGAGCTGTGATGTCATCAACATCAAAAGAACAGTGACGTCATCAACATCATGTTTGTGATGTCACAAACATCACAGAGCTGTGATGTCATCAACATCAAAGAACATGTGATGTCATCAACACCAATGCTTGTGATGTCACAAACATCACAGAGCTGTGATGTCACCAACATCAAAGAGCTGTGATGTCATCAACATCAAAGAACAGTGACGTCATCAACATCATGTTTGTGATGTCACAAACATCACAGAGCTGTGATGTCATCAACATCAAAGAACAGTGACGTCATCAACATCATGTTTGTGATGTCTCAAACATCAAAGAGCTGTGATGTCACCAACATCACAGAGCTGTGATGTCATCAACATCAAAGAACAGTGACGTCATCAACATCATGTTTGTGATGTCACAAACATCACAGAGCTGTGATGTCACCAACATCAAGAGCTGTGATGTCATCAACATCAAAGAACAGTGACGTCATCAACATCATGTTTGTGATGTCACAAACATCACAGAGCTGTGATGTCACCAACATCAAAGAGCTGTGATGTCATCAACATCAAAGAACAGTGACGTCATCAACATCATGTTTGTGATGTCACAAACATCACAGAGCTGTGATGTCATCAACATCAAAGAACATTGACGTCATCAACATCATGTTTTTGACTGTCTCAAACATCAAAGATCTGTGATGTCACCAACATCACAGAGCTGTGATGTCATCAACATCAAGAACAGTGACGTCATCAACATCATGTTTGTGATGTCACAAACATCACAGAGCTGTGATTTCACCAACATCAAAGAGCTGTGATGTCACCAACACCAAGAGCTGTGATGTCACAACATCAAGAGCTGTGATGTCACAACATCAAAGAGCTGTGATGTCATCAGCATCAAAGAACAGGGACGTCATTAACCTCATGTTTGTGATGTCACAAACATCACAGAGCTGTGATGTCATCAACAACAAAGAACAGGTCACGTCATCAAAATCATGTTTGTGATGTCTCAAACATCAAAGAGCTGATGTTACCAACATCACAGAGCTGTGATGTCATCAACATCAAAGAACAGTGACGTCATCAACATCATGTTTGTGATGTCACAAACATCACAGAGCTGTGATGTCACCAACATCAAACAGCTGTGATGTCATCAACATCAAAGAACAGGGACGTCATCAACATCCATGTTTTGTGACGTCACAAACATCACGCAGCTGTGATCGTCCACCAACATCCAAAGAGCTTGTGATGTTCATTCAACATCCAAAGAACAGTGGACGTCATCAACATCATGTTTGTGATGTCACAAACATCACAGCGCTGTGATTTCATCAACATCAAAGAACAGTGACGTCACTCAACATTCATGTTTGTGATGTCACACAACATCACAGAGCTGGTGATGGTCCTCAACATCAAGACAGGACGTCCATCAAATCATGTTTGTGATGGCACACAAAACATCCACAGAGCTGTGATGTCATCAACATCAAAGAACAATTGGACGTCACTCAACATCATGGTTTTTGAGTTCTCAACATCAAAGATCCTGTGATGTCAACCAATATCACAGAGCTGTGATGTCATCAACATCAAAGAACAGTGACGGTCATCAACATCATGTTTGTGATGTCACAAACGTCACGAGCTGTGATGTCACCCAACATCAAAGAGCTGTGATGTCACAACACAAAGAGCTGTGAGTCACCAACATCAAGGCTTGTGATGTCACAACATCAAAGAGCTGTGATGTCATCAGCATCAAAGAACAGGGACGTCATCAACATCATGTTTGTGATGTCTCAAACATCAAAGAGCTGTGATGTCATCAACAACAAAGAACAGTCACGTCATCAACATCATGTTTGTGATGTCTCAAACATCAAAGAGCTGTGATGTATCCAACATCACAGAGCTGTGACTGTCATCAACATCAAAGGAACATTGAAGTCATCAAACATCAATGTTGTGATGGCACAAACAATCACAGAGCTGTGATGTCATCAACATCAAAGCACAGTGACGTCATCAACATCATGTTTTTGATGGTCTCAAACATCAACGATCTGTGATGTCACCAACATCACAGAGCTGTGATGTCATCAACATCCAAAGAACAGTGACGTCATCAACATCATGTTTGTGATGTCACAAACATCACAGAGCTGTGATGTCACCAACATCAAGAGCTGTGATGTCACCAACACCAAAGAGCTGTGATGTCACTCAACATCACAAGAGCTTGTGATGTCACAACATCAAAGAGCTGTGATGTCATCCAGACATCAAAGAACAGGGACGTCATTAACATCATGTTTGTGATGTCACAAACATCACAGAGCTGTGATGTCATCAACATTACAAAGAACATTCACGTCATACCATCATGTTGTGATGTCTCAAACATCAAAGAGCTGTGATGTCACCAACATCACAGAGCTGGATGTCATCAACATCAAAGAACGGAGTGACGTCATCAAACATCATGTTTGTGATGTCACAAACATCACAGAGCTTGTGATGTCACCAACATCAAACAGCTGTGATGTCATCAACACTCAAAGAACAGGGACGTCACTCAACATCATGTTTGTGACGGTCACAAACATCAAGCTGTGATGTCACAAACATCACAGAGCTGTGATGTCATCAACATCAAAGAACAGTGACGTCATCAACATCATGTTTGTGATGTCACCAACATCAAAGAGCTGTGATGTCACCAACATCACAGAGCTGTGATGTCATCAACATCAAAGAACAGTGACGTCATCAACATCATGTTTGTGATGTCACAAACATCACAGAGCTGTGATGTCACCAACATCAAACAGCTGTGATGTCATCAACATCAAAGAACAGGGACGTCATCAACATCATGTTTGTGATGTCACAAACATCACAGAGCTGTGATGTCACCAACATCAAAGAGCTGTGATGTCATCAACATCAAAGAACAGTGACGTCATCAACATCATGTTTGTGATGTCACAAACATCACAGAGCTGTGATGTCATCAACATCAAAGAACAGTGACGTCATCAACATCATGTTTGTGATGTCACAAACATCACAGAGCTGTGATGTCATCAACATCAAAGAACAGTGACGTCATCAACATCATGTTTGTGATGTCACAAACATCACAGAGCTGTGATGTCACCAACATCAAAGAGCTGTGATGTCATCAACATCAAAGAACAGTGACGTCATCAACATCATGTTTGTGATGTCACAAACATCACAGAGCTGTGATGTCACCAACATCAAAGAGCTGTGATGTCATCAACATCAAAGAACAGTGACGTCATCAACATCATGTTTGTGATGTCACAAACATCACAGAGCTGTGATGTCATCAACATCAAAGAACAGTGACGTCATCAACATCATGTTTGTGATGTCACAAACATCACAGAGCTGTGATGTCATCAACATCAAAGAACAGTGACGTCATCAACATCATGTTTGTGATGTCACAAACATCACAGAGCTGTGATGTCATCAACATCAAAGAACAGTGACGTCATCAACATCATGTTTGTGATGTCATCAACATCAAAGAGTCTGTGATGTCACCAAACATCACAGAGCTGTGATGTCATCAACATCAAAGAACAGTGACGTCATCAACATCATGTTTGTGATGTCTCAAACATCAAAGAGCTGTGATGTCACCAACATCACAGAGCTGTGATGTCATCAACATCAAAGAACAGTGACGTCATCAACATCATGTTTGTGATGTCACAAACACAAAGAGCTGTGATGTCACCAACATCAAAGAGCTGTGATGTCACCAACATCAAAGAGCTGTGATGTCATCAGCATCAAAGAACAGGGACGTCATCAACATCATGTTTGTGATGTCACAAACATCACAGAGCTGTGATGTCATCAACACAAAGAACAGTCACGTCATCAACATCATGTTTGTGATGTCTCAAACATCACAGAGCTGTGATGTCATCAACATCAAAGAACAGGGACGTCATCAACATCATGTTTGTGATGTCACAAACATCACAGAGCTGTGATGTCATCAACATCAAAGAACATTGACGTCATCAACATCATGTTTGTGATGTCTCAAACATCAAAGATCTGTGATGTCACCAACATCACAGAGCTGTGATGTCATCAACATCAAAGAACAGTGACGTCATCAACATCATGTTTGTGATGTCACAAACATCACAGAGCTGTGATGTCACCAACATCAAACAGCTGTGATGTCATCAACATCAAAGAACAGTGACGTCATCAACATCATGTTTGTGATGTCACAAACTCACAGAGCTGTGATGTCACCAACATCAAAGAGCTGTGATGTCACCAACATCAAAGAGCTGTGATGTCACCAACATCAAAGAGCTGTGATGTCACCAACATCACAGAGCTGTGATGTCATCAACATCAAAGAACAGTGACGTCATCAACATCATGTTTGTGATGTCACAAACATCACAGAGCTGTGATGTCATCAACATCAAAGAACAGTGACGTCATCAACATCATGTTTGTGATGTCACAAACATCACAGAGCTGTGATGTCATCAACATCAAAGAACAGTGACGTCATCAACATCATGTTTGTGATGTCACAAACATCACAGAGCTGTGATGTCACCAACATCAAAGAGCTGTGATGTCATCAACATCAAAGAACAGGGACGTCATCAACATCATGTTTGTGATGTCACAAACATCACAGAGCTGTGATGTCATCAACATCAAAGAACAGTGACGTCATCAACATCATGTTTGTGATGTCACAAACATCACAGAGCTGTGATGTCACCAACATCAAAGAGCTGTGATGTCATCAACATCAAAGAGTGTAGTCATCAACATCAAAGAACAGTGACGTCATCAACATCATGTTTGTGATGTCACAAACATCACAGAGCTGTGATGTCACCAACATCAAAGAGCTGTGATGTCATCAACATCAAAGAACAGTGACGTCATCAACATCATGTTTGTGATGTCACAAACATCACAGAGCTGTGATGTCACCAACATCAAAGAGCTGTGATGTCATCAACATCAAAGAACAGTGACGTCATCAACATCATGTTTGTGATGTCACAAACATCACAGAGCTGTGATGTCACCAACATCAAAGAGCTGTGATGTCATCAACATCAAAGAACAGTGACGTCATCAACATCATGTTTGTGATGTCACAAACATCACAGAGCTGTGATGTCACCAACATCAAACAGCTGTGATGTCATCAACATCAAAGAACAGGGACGTCATCAACATCATGTTTGTGATGTCACAAACATCACAGAGCTGTGATGTCACCAACATCAAAGAGCTGTGATGTCATCAACATCAAAAAACAGTGACGTCATCAACATCATGTTTGTGATGTCACAAACATCACAGAGCTGTGATGTCATCAACATCAAAGAACAGTGACGTCATCAACATCATGTTTGTGATGTCACAAACATCACAGAGCTGTGATGTCACCAACATCAAAGAGCTGTGATGTCATCAACATCAAAGAACAGTGACGTCATCAACATCATGTTTGTGATGTCACAAATATCACAGAGCTGTGATGTCACTAACATCAAAGACTGTGATGTCACCAACATCAAAGAGCTGTGATGTCATCAACATCAAAGAACAGTGACGTCATCAACATAATGTTTGTGATGTCACAAATATCACAGAGCTGTGATGTCACCAACATCAAAGAACAGTGACGTCATCAACATCATGTTTGTCATGTCACAAACATCACAGAGCTGTGATGTTACCAACATCAAAGAGCAGTGACGTCATCAACATCATGTTTGTGATGTCACAAACATCACAGAGCTGTGATGTCATCAACATCAAAGAACATTGACGTCATCAACATCATGTTTTTGATGTCTCAAACATCAAAGATCTGTGATGTCACCAACATCACAGAGCTGTGATGTCATCAACATCAAAGAACAGTGACGTCATCAACATCATGTTTGTGATGTCACAAACATCACAGAGCTGTGATGTCACCAACATCAAAGAGCTGTGATGTCACCAACATCAAAGAGCAGTGACGTCATCAACATCATGTTTGTGATGTCACAAACATCACAGAGCTGTGATGTCATCAACATCAAAGAACATTGACGTCATCAACATCATGTTTTTGATGTCTCAAACATCAAAGATCTGTGATGTCACCAACATCACAGAGCTGTGATGTCATCAACATCAAAGAACAGTGACGTCATCAACATCATGTTTGTGATGTCACAAACATCACAGAGCTGTGATGTCACCAACATCAAAGAGCTGTGATGTCACCAACATCAAAGAGCTGTGATGTCACAACATCAAAGAGCTGTGATGTCACCAACATCAAAGAGCTGTGATGTCACCAACATCAAAGAGCTGTGATGTCATCAGCATCAAAGAACAGGGACGTCATCAACATCATGTTTGTGATGTCACAAACATCACAGAGCTGTGATGTCATCAACATCAAAGAACATTGACGTCATCAACATCATGTTTGTGATGTCACAAACATCACAGAGCTGTGATGTCATCAACATCAAAGAACAGTGACGTCATCAACATCATGTTTGTGATGTCACAAACATCACAGAGCTGTGATGTCATCAACATCAAAGAACAGGGACGTCATCAACATCATGTTTGTGATGTCACAAACATCACAGAGCTGTGATGTCATCAACATCAAAGAACATTGACGTCATCAACATCATGTTTTTGATGTCTCAGACATCAAAGATCTGTGATGTCACCAATATCACAGAGCTGTGATGTCATCAACATCAAAGAACAGTGACGTCATCAACATCATGTTTGTGATGTCACAAACATCAAAGAGCTGTGATGTCACCAACATCAAACAGCTGTGATGTCATCAACATCAAAGAACAGTGACGTCATCAACATCATGTTTGTGATGTCACAAACGTCACCGAGCTGTGATGTCACCAACATCAAAGAGCTGTGATGTCACCAACACCAAAGAGCTGTGATGTCACCAACATCAAAGAGCTGTGATGTCACCAACATCAAAGAGCTGTGATGTCATCAGCATCAAAGAACAGGGACGTCATCAACATCATGTTTGTGATGTCACAAACATCACAGAGCTGTGATGTCATCAACAACAAAGAACAGTCACGTCATCAACATCATGTTTTTGATGTCTCAAACATCAAAGAGCTGTGATGTCATCAACATCAAAGAACAGTGACGTCATCAACATCATGTTTGTGATGTCACAAACATCACAGAGCTGTGATGTCACCAACATCAAACAGCTGTGATGTCATCAACATCAAAGAACAGGGACGTCAACAACATCATGTTTGTGATGTCACAAACATCACAGAGCTGTGATGTCACCAACATCAAACAGCTGTGATGTCATCAACATCAAAGAACAGTGACGTCATCAACATCATGTTTGTGATGTCACAAACATCAAAGATCTGTGATGTCACCAATATCACAGAGCTGTGATGTCATCAACATCAAAGAACAGTGACGTCATCAACATCATGTTTGTGATGTCACAAACATCAAAGAGCTGTGATGTCACCAACATCAAAGAGCTGTGATGTCACCAACATCAAAGAGCTGTGATGTCATCAGCATCAAAAAACAGGGACGTCATCAACATCATGTTTGTGATGTCACAAACATCACAGAGCTGTGATGTCATCAACAACAAAGAACAGTCACGTCATCAACATCATGTTTGTGATGTCTCAAACATCAAAGAGCTGTGATGTTACCAACATCACAGAGCTGTGATGTCACCAACATCACAGAGCTGTGATGTCATCAACATCAAAGAACAGTGACGTCATCAACATCATGTTTGTGATGTCACAAACATCACAGAGCTGTGATGTCACCAACATCAAACAGCTGTGATGTCATCAACATCAAAGAACAGGGACGTCATCAACATCATGTTTGTGATGTCACAAACATCACAGAGCTGTGATGTCACCAACATCAAAGAGCTGTGATGTCATCAACATCAAAGAACAGTGACGTCATCAACATCATGTTTGTGATGTCACAAACATCACAGAGCTGTGATGTCACCAACATCAAAGAGCTGTGATGTCATCAACATCAAAGAACAGGGACGTCATCAACATCATGTTTGTGATGTCACAAACATCACAGAGCTGTGATGTCACCAACATCAAAGAGCTGTGATGTCATCAACATCAAAGAACAGTGACGTCATCAACATCATGTTTGTGATGTCACAAACATCACAGAGCTGTGATGTCACCAACATCAAAGAGCTGTGATGTCATCAACATCAAAGAACAGGGACGTCATCAACATCATGTTTGTGATGTCACAAACATCACAGAGCTGTGATGTCACCAACATCAAAGAACAGGGACGTCATCAACATCATGTTTGTGATGTCATCAACATCAAAGAACATTGACGTAATCAACATCATGTTTGTGATGTCACAAACATCACAGAGCTGTGATGTCACCAACATCAAAGAGCTGTGATGTCATCAACATCAAAGAAGAGTTACGTCATCAACATCAAAGAACAGTGACGTCATCAACATCATGTTTGTGATGTCACAAACGTCACCGAGCTGTGATGTCACCAACATCAAAGAGCTGTGATGTCACCAACACCAAAGAGCTGTGATGTCACCAACATCAAAGAGCTGTGATGTCATCAGCATCAAAGAACAGGGACGTCATCAACATCATGTTTGTGATGTCACAAACATCACAGAGCTGTGATGTCATCAACAACAAAGAACAGTCACGTCATCAACATCATGTTTTTGATGTCTCAAACATCAAAGAGCTGTGATGTCATCAACATCAAAGAACAGTGACGTCATCAACATCATGTTTGTGATGTCACAAACATCACAGAGCTGTGATGTCACCAACATCAAACAGCTGTGATGTCATCAACATCAAAGAACAGGGACGTCAACAACGTCATGTTTGTGATGTCACAAACATCACAGAGCTGTGATGTCACCAACATCAAAGAGCTGTGATGTCATCAACATCAAAAAACAGTGACGTCATCAACATCATGTTTGTGATGTCACAAACATCACAGAGCTGTGATGTCATCAACATCAAAGAACAGTGACGTCATCAACATCATGTTTGTGATGTCACAAACATCACAGAGCTGTGATGTCACCAACATCAAAGAGCTGTGATGTCATCAACATCAAAGAACAGTGACGTCATCAACATCATGTTTGTGATGTCACAAACATCACAGAGCTGTGATGTCACTAACATCAAAGACTGTGATGTCACCAACATCAAAGAGCTGTGATGTCATCAACATCAAAGAACAGTGACGTCATCAACATAATGTTTGTGATGTCACAAATATCACAGAGCTGTGATGTCACCAACATCAAAGAACAGTGACGTCATCAACATCATGTTTGTCATGTCACAAACATCACAGAGCTGTGATGTTACCAACATCAAAGAGCAGTGACGTCATCAACATCATGTTTGTGATGTCACAAACATCACAGAGCTGTGATGTCATCAACATCAAAGAACATTGACGTCATCAACATCATGTTTTTGATGTCTCAAACATCAAAGATCTGTGATGTCACCAACATCACAGAGCTGTGATGTCATCAACATCAAAGAACAGTGACGTCATCAACATCATGTTTGTGATGTCACAAACATCACAGAGCTGTGATGTTACCAACATCAAAGAGCAGTGACGTCATCAACATCATGTTTGTGATGTCACAAACATCACAGAGCTGTGATGTCATCAACATCAAAGAACATTGACGTCATCAACATCATGTTTTGTGATGTCTCAAACATCAAAGATCTGTGATGTCACCAACATCACAGAGCTGTGATGTCATCAACATCAAAGAACAGTGACGTCATCAACATCATGTTTGTGATGTCACAAACATCACAGAGCTGTGATGTCACCAACATCAAAGAGCTGTGATGTCACCAACACCAAAGAGCTGTGATGTCACCAACATCAAAGAGCTGTGATGTCACCAACATCAAAGAGCTGTGATGTCATCAGCATCAAAGAACAGGGACGTCATCAACATCATGTTTGTGATGTCACAAACATCACAGAGCTGTGATGTCATCAACAACAAAGAACAGTCACGTCATCAACATCATGTTTGTGATGTCTCAAACATCAAAGAGCTGTGATGTCACCAACATCACAGAGCTGTGATGTCATCAACATCAAAGAACAGTGACGTCATCAACATCATGTTTGTGATGTCACAAACATCACAGAGCTGTGATGTCACCAACATCAAACAGCTGTGATGTCATCAACATCAAAGAACAGGGACGTCATCAACATCATGTTTGTGATGTCACAAACATCACAGAGCTGTGATGTCACCAACATCAAAGAGCTGTGATGTCATCAACATCAAAGAACAGTGACGTCATCAACATCATGTTTGTGATGTCACAAACATCACAGAGCTGTGATGTCATCAACATCAAAGAACAGTGACGTCATCAACATCATGTTTGTGATGTCACAAACATCACAGAGCTGTGATGTCATCAACATCAAAGAACAGGGACGTCATCAACATCATGTTTGTGATGTCACAAACATCACAGAGCTGTGATGTCATCAACATCAAAGAACATTGACGTCATCAACATCATGTTTTTGATGTCTCAAACATCAAAGATCTGTGATGTCACCAATATCACAGAGCTGTGATGTCATCAACATCAAAGAACAGTGACGTCATCAACATCATGTTTGTGATGTCACAAACATCACAGAGCTGTGATGTCACCAACATCAAAGAGCTGTGATGTCATCAACATCAAAGAACAGGGACGTCATCAACATCATGTTTGTGATGTCACAAACATCACAGAGCTGTGATGTCACCGACATCAAAGAGCTGTGATGTCACCAACATCAAAGAGCTGTGATGTCATCAGCATCAAAGAACAGGGACGTCATCAACATCATGTTTGTGATGTCACAAACATCACAGAGCTGTGATGTCATCAACAACAAAGAACAGTCACGTCATCAACATCATGTTTGTGATGTCTCAAACATCAAAGAGCTGTGATGTTACCAACATCACAGAGCTGTGATGTCATCAACATCAAAGAACAGTGACGTCATCAACATCATGTTTGTGATGTCACAAACATCACAGAGCTGTGATGTCACCAACATCAAACAGCTGTGATGTCATCAACATCAAAGAACAGGGACGTCATCAACATCATGTTTGTGACGTCACAAACATCACAGAGCTGTGATGTCACCAACATCAAAGAGCTGTGATGTCATCAACATCAAAGAACAGTGACGTCATCAACATCATGTTTGTGATGTCACAAACATCACAGAGCTGTGATGTCATCAACATCAAAGAACAGTGACGTCATCAACATCATGTTTGTGATGTCACAAACATCACAGAGCTGTGATGTCATCAACATCAAAGAACAGGGACGTCATCAACATCATGTTTGTGATGTCACAAACATCACAGAGCTGTGATGTCATCAACATCAAAGAACAGTGACGTCATCAACATCATGTTTGTGATGTCACAAACATCACAGAGCTGTGATGTCATCAACATCAAAGAACAGTGACGTCATCAACATCATGTTTGTGATGTCACAAACATCACAGAGCTGTGATGTCACCAACATCAAAGAGCTGTGATGTCATCAACATCAAAGAACAGTGACGTCATCAACATCAAAGACAGTGACGTCATCAACATCATGTTTGTGATGTCACAAACATCACAGAGCTGTGATGTCACCAACATCAAAGAGCTGTGATGTCACCAACACCAAAGAGCTGTGATGTCACCAACATCAAAGAGCTGTGATGTCACCAACATCAAAGAGCTGTGATGTCATCAGCATCAAAGAACAGGGACGTCATCAACATCATGTTTGTGATGTCACAAACATCACAGAGCTGTGATGTCATCAACAACAAAGAACAGTCACGTCATCAACATCATGTTTGTGATGTCTCAAACATCAAAGAGCTGTGATGTCATCAACATCAAAGAACAGTGACGTCATCAACATCATGTTTGTGATGTCACAAACATCACAGAGCTGTGATGTCACCAACATCAAACAGCTGTGATGTCATCAACATCAAAGAACAGGGACGTCAACAACATCATGTTTGTGATGTCACAAACATCACAGAGCTGTGATGTCACCAACATCAAACAGCTGTGATGTCATCAACATCAAAGAACAGTGACGTCATCAACATCATGTTTGTGATGTCACAAACATCACAGAGCTGTGATGTCACCAACATCAAACAGCTGTGATGTCATCAACATCAAAGAACAGGGACGTCAACAACATCATGTTTGTGATGTCACAAACATCACAGAGCTGTGATGTCACCAACATCAAAGAGCTGTGATGTCATCAACATCAAAAAACAGTGACGTCATCAACATCATGTTTGTGATGTCACAAACATCACAGAGCTGTGATGTCATCAACATCAAAGAACAGTGACGTCATCAACATCATGTTTGTGATGTCACAAACATCACAGAGCTGTGATGTCACCAACATCAAAGAGCTGTGATGTCATCAACATCAAAGAACAGTGACGTCATCAACATCATGTTTGTGATGTCACAAAATCACAGAGCTGTGATGTCACAACATCAAAGACTGTGATGTCACCAACATCAAAGAGCTGTGATGTCATCAACATCAAAGAACAGTGACGTCATCAACATCATGTTTGTGATGTCACAAACATCACAGAGCTGTGATGTCACCAACATCAAAGAACAGTGACGTCATCAACATCATGTTTGTATGTCACAAACATCACAGAGCTGTGATGTCACCAACATCAAAGAGCAGTGACGTCATCAACATCATGTTTGTGATGTCACAAACATCACAGAGCTGTGATGTCATCAACATCAAAGAACAGTGACGTCATCAACATCATGTTTGTGATGTCCAAACATCAAAGACTGATGTCCCACATCAAGAGCTGTGATGTCATCAACATCAAAGAACAGTGACGTCATCAACATCATGTTTGTGATGTCACAAACATCACAGAGCTGTGATGTCACCAACATCAAAGAGCTGTGACGTCATCAACATCATGTTTGTGATGTCACCAACATCACAGAGCTGTGATGTCATCAACATCAAAGAACAGTGACGTCATCAACATCATGTTTGTGATGTCACAAACATCACAGAGCTGTGATGTCACCAACATCAAAGAGCTGTGATGTCATCAACATCAAAGAGTTGTGATGCCATCAAAGAACAGTGACGTCATCAACATCATGTTTGTGATGTCACAAACATCACAGAGCTGTGATGTCACCAACATCAAAGAGCTGTGATGTCATCAACATCAAAGAGCTGTGATGTCACCAACATCAAAGAGCTGTGATGTCACCAACATCAAAGAGCTGTGATGTCATCAACATCAAAGAACAGTGACGTCATCAACATCATGTTTGTGATGTCACAAACATCACAGAGCTGTGATGTCATCAACATCAAAGAACAGTGACGTCATCAACATCATGTTTTGTGATGTCACAAACATCACAGAGCTGTGATGTCATCAACATCAAAGAACAGTGACGTCATCAACATCATGTTTGTGATGTCACAAACATCACAGAGCTGTGATGTCACCAACATCAAACAGCTGTGATGTCATCAACATCAAAGAACAGGGACGTCATCAACATCATGTTTGTGATGTCACAAACATCACAGAGCTGTGATGTCACCAACATCAAACAGCTGTGATGTCATCAACATCAAAGAACAGTGACGTCATCAACATCATGTTTGTGATGTCACAAACATCACAGAGCTGTGATGTCACCAACATCAAACAGCTGTGATGTCATCAACATCAAAGAACAGGGACGTCAACAACGTCATGTTTGTGATGTCACAAACATCACAGAGCTGTGATGTCACCAACATCAAAGAGCTGTGATGTCATCAACATCAAAGAACAGTGACGTCATCAACATCATGTTTGTGATGTCACAAACATCACAGAGCTGTGATGTCATCAACATCAAAGAACAGTGACGTCATCAACATCATGTTTGTGATGTCACAAACATCACAGAGCTGTGATGTCACCAACATCAAAGAGCTGTGATGTCATCAACATCAAAGAACAGTGACGTCATCAACATCATGTTTGTGATGTCACAAACATCACAGAGCTGTGATGTCACTAACATCAAAGACTGTGATGTCACCAACATCAAAGAGCTGTGATGTCATCAACATCAAAGAACAGTGACGTCATCAACATCATGTTTGTGATGTCACAAACATCACAGAGCTGTGATGTCACCAACATCAAAGAACAGTGACGTCATCAACATCATGTTTGTCATGTCACAAACATCACAGAGCTGTGATGTCACCAACATCAAAGAGCAGTGACGTCATCAACATCATGTTTGTGATGTCACAAACATCACAGAGCTGTGATGTCATCAACATCAAAGAACAGTGACGTCATCAACATCATGTTTGTGATGTCACAAACATCACAGAGCTGTGATGTCACCAACATCAAAGAACAGTGACGTCATCAACATCATGTTTGTGATGTCACAAACATCACAGAGCTGTGATGTCATCAACATCAAAGAACAGTGACGTCATCAACATCATGTTTGTGATGTCACCAACATCACAGAGCTGTGATGTCATCAACATCAAAGAACAGTGACGTCATCAACATCATGTTTGTGATGTCACAAACATCACAGAGCTGTGATGTCACCAACATCAAAGAGCTGTGATGTCACCAACACCAAAGAGCTGTGATGTCACCAACATCAAAGAGCTGTGATGTCACCAACATCAAAGAGCTGTGATGTCATCAGCATCAAAGAACAGGGACGTCATCAACATCATGTTTGTGATGTCACAAACATCACAGAGCTGTGATGTCATCAACAACAAAGAACAGTCACGTCATCAACATCATGTTTGTGATGTCTCAAACATCAAAGAGCTGTGATGTTACCAACATCACAGAGCTGTGATGTCATCAACATCAAAGAACAGTGACGTCATCAACATCATGTTTGTGATGTCACAAACATCACAGAGCTGTGATGTCACCAACATCAAACAGCTGTGATGTCATCAACATCAAAGAACAGGGACGTCATCAACATCATGTTTGTGATGTCACAAACATCACAGAGCTGTGATGTCATCAACATCAAAGAACAGTGACGTCATCAACATCATGTTTGTGATGTCACAAACATCACAGAGCTGTGATGTCATCAACATCAAAGAACAGTGACGTCATCAACATCATGTTTGTGATGTCACAAACATCACAGAGCTGTGATGTCACCAACATCACAGAGCTGTGATGTCATCAACATCAAAGAACAGTGACGTCATCAACATCATGTTTGTGATGTCACAAACATCACAGAGCTGTGATGTCATCAACATCAAAGAACAGTGACGTCATCAACATCATGTTTGTGATGTCACAAACGTCACAGAGCTGTGATGTCACCAACATCAAAGAGCTGTGATGTCACCAACACCAAAGAGCTGTGATGTCACCAACATCAAAGAGCTGTGATGTCACCAACATCAAAGAGCTGTGATGTCATCAGCATCAAAGAACAGGGACGTCATCAACATCATGTTTGTGATGTCACAAACATCACAGAGCTGTGATGTCATCAACATCAAAGAACAGTCACGTCATCAACATCATGTTTGTGATGTCACAAACATCACAGAGCTGTGATGTCACCAACATCAAAGAGCTGTGATGTCATCAACATCAAAGAACAGTGACGTCATCAACATCATGTTTGTGATGTCACAAACATCACAGAGCTGTGATGTCACCAACATCAAAGAGCTGTGATGTCATCAACATCAAAGAACAGTGACGTCATCAACATCATGTTTGTGATGTCACAAACATCACAGAGCTGTGATGTCATCAACATCAAAGAACAGTGACGTCATCAACATCATGTTTGTGATGTCACAAACATCACAGAGCTGTGATGTCATCAACATCAAAGAACAGTGACGTCATCAACATCATGTTTGTGATGTCACAAACATCACAGAGCTGTGATGTCATCAACATCAAAGAACAGTGACGTCATCAACATCATGTTTGTGATGTCACAAACATCACAGAGCTGTGATGTCATCAACATCAAAGAACAGTGACGTCATCAACATCATGTTTGTGATGTCACAAACATCACAGAGCTGTGATGTCATCAACATCAAAGAACAGGGACGTCATCAACATCATGTTTGTGATGTCACAAACATCACAGAGCTGTGATGTCATCAACATCAAAGAACATTGACGTCATCAACATCATGTTTGTGATGTCTCAAACATCAAAGATCTGTGATGTCACCAACATCACAGAGCTGTGATGTCATCAACATCAAAGAACAGTGACGTCATCAACATCATGTTTGTGATGTCACAAACATCACAGAGCTGTGATGTCACCAACATCAAAGAGCTGTGATGTCACCAACACCAAAGAGCTGTGATGTCACCAACATCAAAGAGCTGTGATGTCACCAACATCAAAGAGCTGTGATGTCATCAGCATCAAAGAACAGGGACGTCATCAACATCATGTTTGTGATGTCACAAACATCACAGAGCTGTGATGTCATCAACATCAAAGAACAGTCACGTCATCAACATCATGTTTGTGATGTCTCAAACATCAAAGAGCTGTGATGTTACCAACATCACAGAGCTGTGATGTCATCAACATCAAAGAACAGTGACGTCATCAACATCATGTTTGTGATGTCACAAACATCACAGAGCTGTGATGTCACCAACATCAAACAGCTGTGATGTCATCAACATCAAAGAACAGTGACGTCATCAACATCATGTTTGTGATGTCACAAACATCACAGAGCTGTGATGTCACCAACATCAAAGAGCTGTGATGTCATCAACATCAAAGAACAGTGACGTCATCAACATCATGTTTGTGATGTCACAAACATCACAGAGCTGTGATGTCACAACATCAAAGAGCTGTGATGTCACCAACATCAAAGAGCTGTGATGTCATCAACATCAAAGAACAGTGACGTCATCAACATCATGTTTGTGATGTCACAAACATCACAGAGCTGTGATGTCATCAACATCAAAGAACAGTGACGTCATCAACATCATGTTTGTGATGTCACAAACATCACAGAGCTGTGATGTCACCAACATCAAAGAGCAGTGACGTCATCAACATCATGTTTGTGATGTCACAAACATCACAGAGCTGTGATGTCATCAACATCAAAGAACAGTGACGTCATCAACATCATGTTTGTGATGTCAAACATCAAGACTGTGATGTCACAACATCACAGAGCTGTGATGTCACCAACATCAAAGAGCTGTGATGTCATCAACATCAAAGAACAGTGACGTCATCAACATCATGTTTGTGATGTCACAAACATCACAGAGCTGTGATGTCACCAACATCAAAGAGCTGTGATGTCATCAACATCAAAGAACAGTGACGTCATCAACATCATGTTTGTGATGTCACAAACATCACAGAGCTGTGATGTCATCAACATCAAAGAACAGTGACGTCATCAACATCATGTTTGTGATGTCACAAACATCACAGAGCTGTGATGTCACCAACATCAAAGAGCTGTGATGTCATCAACATCAAAGTAGCTGTGATGTCACAAACATCAAAGAGCTGTGATGTCACCAACATCAAGAGCTGTGATGTCATCAACATCAAAGAACAGTGACGTCATCAACATCATGTTTGTGATGTCACAAACATCACAGAGCTGTGATGTCACCAACATCAAAGAGCTGTGATGTCATCAACATCAAAGAACAGTGACGTCATCAACATCATGTTTGTGATGTCACAAACATCACAGAGCTGTGAT